>VZTL01015942.1:1307-24154 GCA_013400535.1 Scopus umbretta
GGGTGCGGTGCGTCCAGACGGGGCCCGGGGCGGGCGCCGGGGACTGCGTGACGGTGCGGGAGGAGGTGGTGGCCCACCGGAGCCGGCCGCATCTCTACCTGCAGCGCATCCGCATCGCCAACCCCACCGAGCGGGTGGCCGCCTTCGAGGCCTCGGCCCCAGCTTCCGCGCCCTCGCTGGGCGCCCGCTTCGCCACCAGCCTGGAGAAGGCGGAGGAGCGGCAGTTCCTGCTCTCCTCCGGCCGCCTGCTGCTGGCCGGGAGCCCCAAGGTGGTGCTCGTGGTGGTGGCTGCCAAGAAGCTCGTGAGCCGGGTGCAGGTTGCGCCCAAATCCCACTTTGACGAAACCGTGCTCTCCGTGGTGTACACCTCGGAGCCCATCGAGGTCTCTAGGCTGGAGGAGACCTTCAGCAAGCTGAGGGAGGCGGCCAAGAAAGAGATGCTGGAGGTGATGCAGATGGGGGTGGAAGATCTTTTCCAGGAGCACCAACAGACCTGGTCAGACCTGTTCATTTCAGGTAGGGAAAGCGATGCTCAGCTTCCACAGGGTTGCTTTAGAGGGCGGCTGAAAGCTCAGTGACCTGCTTGCTGTAAGGTCTCCAGAGGCTCCGCTCTTCCGGACGGGTTTCTCTCGGGGGCCAGCAGGCATGTTGTGGGAGAATAAAACAGCGTTCCTGGTTTGGAACCCAGTGTGCTTTACAGAAGTGGAGTATTCCTTGCTGCATAAAGGAAGCGATAGAAGAACATTTCCCTGCATAACTCTGGATGTGCTGGCTTTCGTGTGTTCAGGAACTTTACTGATTTGCCCAGCGTGTCAGCTCTAAGCTGGAAGTAGAGTTGACCTCTAGTGACAGTATAAAGGACAGACTCCTTCATGGAAGTTAAGGACTGTCCTACAAGGATGCTTTTTCTTAAGATTTTAATGGCCTTGCATAGAAGAGTAGCTGCCCAAGTCATGTGGAACTTGCTATTTTATAGCCAGTAAAAACATGGATGTTTCTCTGACAGACCATTCTTGCGGAGTCACGCTGACAGCTCCGTAAGGCATCTGTATAGCAAACTAGCTTTGCCTTTACTGGGAGCGTGGCGTTCAAACTCCAAGTAGCATTGAAAGTGCCTAAGAAAATACGAGGAAACATTTCACTTCAGTGTTTCCCAGGCAGAGGTTTCTTAGATGTTCTAAAGAACGCCTGTGTATTGAATGACGATATGCACATTTGATCTTTTTTTCCTAATGTCATATTCATGTGTGATCTTCTGACTCTTGGTTGTTTTCTTTTATTACAGGGGTTGAAATGAGAAAGATCACAGATTTGCATACACCATCCAGTGAGACTGTGAACATGACCCTCTACTATGTACTGTCAAGCATGCCGGCTCCTCTGCTAGATCCACTCATCAGTGGTGAGGACAGAGAAAAAATGGAAGCCAGCTTGAACTATGCTGACCACTGCTTCAGTGGCCACGCGACCATGCATGCAGAGAACCTGTGGCCAGCCAAGCTGACCAGTGTTGCCCAGATCTTGCAACTCTCAGACCTGTGGAAGCTAACTCTCCAGAAACGGGGATGCAAGGGTCTTGTGGCAGCTGGAGTCCACGGACTTATGCAGGGAATGGTGCTTAGTTTTGGGGGTCTGCAGTTCACAGAGAACCATCTTCAGTTTCAGGCTGACCCTGATGTACTTCATAACAGCTACTCCTTACGTGGGATCCATTACAATAAGGACTTGATTAATCTCGCTGTTCTGCTGGATGCTGAAGGAAAGCCCTTCTTGCATGTGTCTGTGAAATTCCAAGACAAGCCAGTTCGACTATATGCGTGTGAGGCAGGCTGTATGAATGAGCCTGTGGAGCTGACCTCAGAAGCACGAGGTCATACGTTCCCCGTCATGGTGACTCAACCCATCACACCACTGCTTTATATATCAACAGATTTGATCCACTTGCAGGACCTGAGACACACGCTCCATCTAAAAGCTATTCTGGCTCATGAGGAACACATGGCCAAGCAATACCCAGGCTTACCCTTCCTGTTCTGGTTCAGCGTGGCCTCCTTAATCACATTGTTTCACTTGTTTCTGTTCAAACTCATCTACAACGAATATTGTGGGCCAGGAGCCAAGCCGCTCTTCAGGAGTAAGGTATAAGGCTGCTGCTTTTGGCTGCTGTCCCCTGAGTGTTGTCAACCTGATTTTCTGTCAGCTGTGCCTAGGGAGGTTCTGTCTTGGACTGTGAGGATTTCCAGTCTCTCTTGCAACAAGTGACCTGTGACCTCTTCTTGCAAGAGGGAGGATTAGGGCAGGGACTGGAGTGGTAGGGCTCACCCACATGAGAAACCATAACTCCATCGCCTGTCCTTCAACATTTGTAAGGCTGCAGACCAAGGCAGACACAGCTTTTCTGTCCTTTTTCCACACACTGGTGTAGGACATTGCTTGTTTTAAAGCCAACAGTCGCAGCTGCGTCACGAGATGATGTTTCTTGTTAAGCAGTACCGGAATGCTTGTGAGAGAGCTGCTGTACTTTACTACTGCGTGGGAGACGTGCACACTTGTCTGCCTGGTTCCAATGTGTGATGTGTTACACAGGTGCAAGCCAGTGTTCTTAGGTCAAGGTGCTGACTTGTTGGGACTACTAGTAAACGTTCACAGATTTATAGACACTGTGTGGTCTTCCATCAAACCACGCTTACCACCATCATTTTGGGAAAGTGCTGAGCTAGTGTTTCTCCCATTCAGACAAAATACGTAGCTGTGTTAAGGAAAGTACTGAGTGCTTTTTACTGTGAATCGGAGGTTCTGACTTCAAGCTCTACTGCATCTCACATTGGTGTAAAGGATTTGAAATTCTTGTTTTGAGTCACCTTAGGAAACTTAGTTACTAGTAAAAACTTAGCACAGAATAGACCATAGACAGTGATTTGTATTCTTAGTACTGGTACTTCCTGGTTGTGTGTCGAGACGGAGTGGAAATGAAAGACGAGACTGGATTTGCTGTGTCAGCATAGCCATATGGTTCAGCAGCATCCCTCCTTAGGGTTGGACAGAGTTAAATGTAGTTTAAAAGAAATAAAAAAGGACATAGTTAAATAGAGCTGTCAGGGAAAACGTTCTAGCTTGAGATTGCCCCATTTTTCCAAATTATAAAAGCAAATTCAGTTTTGGATAGCTGAGTCTGGACAGAAGGTACTGGACTAAACTTGACAGTCAGTACATAAGGGGCATTTAAAGTCAGGTGGCAATTTCTGAGCTCCCTGGCTTTGTACTGTTGAGCCCTGGGGATCAGGCCTGATCCCAAGCAGCTCTGAACACCTGTCATCTGTTGAAAGAATGAAAGTGGAAGGTGCTGGTGGCTAGACAAACTAACCCAGGAAGAGGTACAATAGATATGTGTATCCAAGACAACTGCAGTTGTAAGCCTATGATCGTGATCGAAACCTTAGTACAAAAGGAGGAAGCAGTCGGGCAGTAATTTCAGTTATTGTGTATACAGCTGCACCCTGACATGCATCCTGAGACGTGTCCTTGAAATTATAAAATCATGTCCTTTCTTTCACTGCTGTCTATCTGGTTGCCTTTGTCATCTACAAGACTTGCCTTCTGCCTTTTACAGAATGACTTGTTAACCATTACTACAGGTAACTGTCCCTGACACTGTTCTCTGAAATGCCGAGAAGCTTCACAGCTACACACCAGGGCTGACGTTAACACCTCTTCCTTCTTGACACTGCAAAAAGCCTGGCAGTGTACAGCAAACAAGTCTGTTGCCTCGTCTTAATTGGATCTACTTAAAATGAAGATGATGCAGAACTTCAGTCTAGAAACAGGGATGACGTGGAAGCCAGCTGAAGCTCAGAATCTCTGTAGCAGTAAGCAGTATGAATGGTGTTGAAATAACACCCTGTGTCATTAATTGAATGGGAACATCTCAGTGTCCAAGTGAACTTAGTCCTGCTTTCAGCCTCCATTTGCACAAGACATCTGACAATTTTGCAGCTGAGAACAAGGACCTTTTGAAAGCAACAATCCTTTTGTGCCTTGTTAAGAGGAATCTGAGCCTTGGAAGGTGTGGTTGTTCAGGAGTTTATCCCAGAAGCTTCTGTAACAGATGTTTCTTTTTCCTTGTAAGCTGTTCAGTTCCCTAAGAGTAATCCATTTAGTGAAACTACTTGAAGATATACCAAGTCCTTTGATATTTTGATCTGTTTTTTAATTTTACAGGAAAATAAAGAATGATGGTTTCCTTCAGAGAGTTAACTTAACTAGAAAACTTTAGAGTAACCTCCTTTCTGGTATACATTTTTTAATTTATTGCTTGGGGGGAGGGGGGAATGTTAATAATTTTGCCTCCACTTTAGTAACAAGTCAGTCAATTGAACTGTAGATATCTAAATGCTGGTAACAGGTTTATGATTGTAGAGTGCAAAACCAATTTAATGAGATTGTTTTCTGGATTTCCACTCGGAAATGCTGATCTGCAGGTTTCCTATTCTAAGCATATTGAGACTTTGTGCATTGATTTGTTTTGGCTATGGGGGGAGACAACCCACTTTCTAGTGATTTAAAGGTTGTTTGGTTTTAAAATACCAAAGCTGTTGTTTCTAAATAAATATCTTTCAGTCTAATCTGATCACCGAAGTGTGGCTGGTGGGGTGTTTTTTTGGGGGGGGGGGGGGGGGGGGGGCGGGGGGCAGTGGGTTGTTGGTTTGTTGTTTTTTTTCCCCTCATGTCTGTGTTCTCTCCTCCCCTTGCTCCCCACTCAGTTAAAACAAGCAGAACCTTATGTTACATCTGTGGCCAGCACTGACTACAAAAGTGCTTGGATTAAAAGGAAAAACACAGTGTGGAAAATAATACATAAATGGGTCTAAGTTGGGAACAGACCATTTGGAAGGCACAATAAGAGACCAAAACACACAGGGTGGTGCTAATCTCCATTTTCCTGGCTCTGTGTACTCTTGTTCTATCTTGAGGCATGCAGGCCAAGCTCTAGTTTTAAGAACACACAGGAATGAACCCAGGGAACAATCGGGTAGCAGATTTGATGGCCATCCAGCAAGTAATGAGCTTGGCACATTTGGTGCTCCCAATGAAAAGCTAGAGCAGGATTTAACTTTGAATTTTCAAATAGGTTACTGTCTAGTTTCAGATGGAAAACCTCCCTCAGAAAAGTAGATTTCAGTGTCTGTTACTGATCTACAGACCATTCCACTTACTAATTGGTCTAGCATAGTTACTACCAGAACAGACTAAAGAGAGTGAAGCAATGGAGTACATTATAAATTGTACGCTGAGTACATTGTGTATTGAAAGAGATATTAGCCATTACACTTTAACAGAACATACCAGAAGTTCCTGTTCTTTCTTACTGAAGTTTCATGAGCTGCTTGGTTTCTGTGAAACATCTGGCACGAAGATGGTCAGAGCTTCTAGGGAGCTGTTTCCAAGCCACCGTGGGATCAGCTGGAGGCTGAGCCTTATATATTCACTTGCAGAACTGCCAACAGTATGATGCCCACTGAGTCCAAGAAGGATACTTCAGCCTATTTAGAGTAGACCTGGAAAGGATAGAGAAAGAGTGGTTACATAAAGCAGGAGTGGAACAGAGGGGGGTAAAAAAAGATGATTCTTACGAGCCTTCCCCCCATATAATAAAAGAACTGTTTCAGAATTCCTTTACAGAGAAGAAAGGGAAAAAGAAAGAATAGGGTTTCTCTATTGACAGTGTGCAAGACAGCAGAAGGTTATTTCTGAAATTATTGCAGAAATGCTTAAAAAACTTAACAAAATTCCATGTTTACAGGCACACCCGTAAAATGGGAAAGTTGACCCAGTAACTGAACACTGAAAATTAAATTTTGTTGGTATTCAATGAAAATGATAGTGGCATGGAAGTTAAACTGAAAAGCACAGTATGTTGTTTAGCTTGTAAATTCAGACATTAAGAAGAGATCCAACTAATTAATGAAAAAATTTTTAGAATCTCAATATCTACACTCAGTTAATCCTGATTTCTGCTTTTGTCAGATAATAAATACAAAATGCAGAACAGGGCTTGGTTGATTCCATTTGAAATTCAGAATGCAGCTTTCTCGAGTGCTATTGTTTGGGTAGGAGAATACATTCTTGAGACAAAACAGCAAAGCATTATATAGTTCTGCCTTCCACATGTGTGCTCCAGGCATCTTTCATCCAAATCAGTACCTACTGCTGCAAGGAAGCTATGAAAATCAGGGATTTTGCTGCTTGTTAATACTGACATTGAACAACAGATTCATTTCAGCTGTTCTGAAACCTCCAGTTTGGTCTGTGTGTACAATGCAACTCTGCTTACAAAATTGGCATTATGGTATTTGTTTCCATTCCAGTAAGTTAGCTCCCTATGCGTGACCTGGCTTATGGGATAGTGTTATTTGTTTCTTAAATAACCAGTAAGAGTTTTTCAGGTGAAGGGTAGGTGGATGGAAACGTGACAGAGGATGGAAAATTCCTGTACTAGAAGAAAAAAAGGAAGAAAGAGATGCAAGGGTGAGTGTTGATATCAAGTCATTGATCTCAAATGTCCAGTAATGAACTGGGACACTTTTGTGGCAGCAGTTCTGTAGTGGTCTAAATGCCTGCTCTTGCCTGGTTTGTCCTGTTGGTGGAAATGATTTACCCTTTTTCATTAACAAGCTCACACTGCATTATACCACAGGACAGCATGCTGATTTGGGGGTTAAAAATGTTCATTTGTGACGCTACAGGAACCCTATTCTCTTCCAGGGATGTCCTACTGATCTAACAATTAAAGGCAAACAGCAAAGAAATTAAGTCTGGCTCACTGCACTACACACCAGTGTTTCTCCGTCATCGCAGACAGCTGGTTCTTTGTATTGCTTGAAACATCTTCCACTTCAAAGTGATTACAGTTTGTTTTATTGAAGAAGTATGGCGTGCTAAAACACATGCAACTTGATCTAGAAAAGAAGATGCAGGTTTTCAGTCAGTACAAAGTGGTGGTTGCCATCAGTCACAAAACAAACCAGAACAAATACAATTTCAAGCAATCATAGAACAATACAATAATTATGGTTGGAAGAGGGCCTCCAGAGATCGTCTAATCCAACCCCACTGACATGTCTGAATCTATCACTATCTTAATGTATCGGACACTGTTACTGCTGACATATCATCAAGTGTTGGAATAATTAATTTAACATTTTCTTTCTGAAATCAGTGTTGTGATAAACTTTCAAGGCAATGGGAAAGCAAACAGCTGCTACAGATAATACGCAACTCCGTCGGAATTTTTTTTTAACCAAGTTGTTTATATAGCCTGGATCCAAGGTCCATCTAAACTCTTTTTTTTTTTTTCAGGCATTTGTGCATATGAAAAATTATCCCACAATTACACAAATTTTCCATTGGTATCAGAATAGCATTGCATTTTGAGTCATGCATCTCAGAGATAAACGATAACATATAAAATGGCTTGCAAAGCAGAGCCTGCAGCATACAGCTAACCGGCATCATGCTTGGAGTCCTCTTTGCTGTGTTGACTCTGGCAGCTGCAGGTACGTACCCAATTTCAGCATTGGTTCTAAAGGAAAAATGAATTAAAATCTAACAGCAACTTTCCTTTTTTTAGGGAAATTAGACATTCTGCAACAAAGCAGAAAGATATACAGCACAGGCAGTTAATGAGAAAGTTCTCTCAGAACGGTAACTAGGTGCTGTGCTATTCTGTTCTTATCAGGAGCTCGATTAGCATTACTGCTCTCAGCCTTTAGCAAATTCAGAGTTATTTTACTTAGCTTGAATATACTGAAATACAGTTAATCCACATCAAATTGTTGCATTGGCGAAGAGCTGCATCTCGGCTGACACATGAGAATTTGGTTAAGCCAATTTGACTTGATTATCTCTCAGAAAAAAGACACCATTCAAACAGGCTTTATATAACCTTGGTCAGTTTTGACTGATGGCTGCATCGTCACTTGTATCACATTAGAGCACAGCCTATAATTGTACCTTGCAATGTTCTGTACTAATACAGTCTATATTCAAAAAAACCCCACCCTCTCTTAGAGGCATTTTTTTTAAACCTCCTACATTTAAAACACACATCCTCTTTCGTATGTCTTCTAGCCTTTGGCTGCGGAGTTCCTGACTACCCACCTGCTGTGTCTAGAGTTGTTGGAGGGGAAAACGCAAGACCTTACAGCTGGCCCTGGCAGGTTAGTCATTTTGTGCTTTCCCTGGAACAATCAGGGTTGTGCTACCCTCACACAACGTGGCTGAACAACGCTAGGTCTTACATTTCATTTGATGCATCTCGCCTGTCACATCTGAGGTTTTGAATATTATATTCTGATCAATCCCAAAGTTTCCAGTCTTTTTAAGAAAGCTCTGGATGTGCTACCTCTTGCTGGTTATGCAGGCTTTCAGGTTCTTTCAGTAGTCTTGGGCACCATCCCGTATTTAAGCAAGATGACTGTGAAATTCAGTGGAGCATACAACGCCTACTGGAGCGCAGTTGTACATGGAGTTAAAACATTTACAGAGCAAATGAAATGCTCTATTTGGGCCAGGCTTAGTGAGAGCTTTCGAAGAAACAACATAAAAAAAAATCAAGCTTTTGGATGATGGCGAAGGAGAGAAACCTTTTCTGTGGCCAGGAGTTGGAAAATTGTTCCTTAAAAGCCTCCCACCATCGTCCAGCAGCAAGTTGTGTTCTGGGTGCAGGAACAAAGTGCAACAATGAAAAATCAGTAAGCAAAAAATCTGAGCTTTACTTGATACGTTGATCCTAGGCCTCCCTTCAATACAAGTCAAATGGCAAGTGGTACCACACCTGCGGAGGAACCCTCATTGCAACCAACTGGGTGATGACAGCTGCACACTGCATCAGGTAAATGATGGTTAAAGCCTGTGCCCAGGAAGCCATGCATGACCAGAGATAGATGAAGCAAAACCTTATCAATGCCAGTTCTCCCTTTCCCAATTAAGAGCTCCGAGTTTCACATCATATCTTTTTGATTATAACTACTAGGTCAGAAGGAGAATGACCACTTTTCATTTTCTTAAAATAAAAGTAGAGGGGGAAAAACCCCTCATACAATTACCTGAATTATATACTCTTCATTTTCTGTAAATAACTACAAACGTCATTATGTTTTCAAGTTGCTATTAAAATTCAGCTGTGTAGCCTGTTTCTATAATATATGTGGCAGTGAGATCCACAGATTAACTAATCAATCCACTCCCTGAAGAACTAATCACAAATGCTTTGAATATACCATTTTCAGTAAGCTCTTCATATTATGGGGCAGTATAACAAAAAAATGATCAGGTACGGCTATGCCCTTTCATCATCAAAACTGTTTCCACAGACAACTGTGGTTTGGTTTGGTAGCACATGTCCTTGAATATGTACATACAGTTCTTGGTTATTGTAACACTAAGTTGTAGAAAATGTCATAATATGAAATAAGCAGGATTGGCTGCATGTTATTATATAAATCCTACATATTATATCTATCACACAGCTATTTATCAGTGAAGCTGTTTATCGCTGTCAAAAAAGCAGCCCAAATTGTTTACTTCATTGAAGAATACGAGCTGGATCCTGCAAAGATTGGAGGCATCTTGAGTTTGTTAATGAAGCCTGAAGCAGGAGTTGACAGGACAGCTTAGAGATGAAAAGATTATTAAGCCTAGCACACAGTGCTTTGTCCTTAGCAAATCAGTCAGGCGCTGGTTCACCTCTAGACAAATAATGTATGTGATGTGAGATTACAGTCTGAAGGATATTCTTGCTGAATACCTCAGGTGGCAAAGGTGCAGTGCCTAAGCAGCAAGCCAGCAGCTGCGTAACTGTTAGTCCCTTTCTTGCCCAGTTCTTCTAGGGAATATCGAGTATTTCTTGGAAAATACAACCTAAAAACTGTGGAAGAAGGATCAATTGCACTTCCTCCAGAAAAAATCATTGTCAATGAGAACTGGGATGAACAGAATGTTGCAAATGGGTAAGTTGGTGGCAAGTATTTTTTCAGTTATTAGATGCCAGGCAAAAATCAAACTGTCTGAATCCCACCCACCGTGAGTTGTGGCAGCTAAATGCATACATGTTTAGAGCCTCCTGTTACAGCTTACAGTGGTACCTCTGAATGTTTGCTTATAGATGAGAATTAAGTCTCCAGATTGTACCTTTCCTCCTCAAAAGAAGATAAAGAACTTTCAATATTAATTGCTCATTGATTAATTGAGCCATTTTGCTCAGATGCCATTTTGCATGTTTATGCTTGGGTGGGAGGCTGTTCTATGCAATGATTTCTTTCATATAGTGGTACGGAATGAATTAGTTTATACAACACTCTTTGAAGCCCTCCTACAAGCAGCATAAACACAGAGCATTGTTGATCGATGGTATTAATTTCTTTGTTGCTGAAAGACTCCTATGTCCTGCTGCAGGCTAAGGGCATTAGCAAAGAAATCCCCTCAGTTTCTAGGTCCTTGGGAGTTAGCCCTAACACGTGCTTGGTTTTGGTGAAAAGAACCTATATAAGGCAACTTCCAGAAAGCTGCTAGCAGGAAAGTGGACAGTTCTGCAGGGAATAGTCTTCCAGTCCATGGATTTCCCCATTGTTTGAGGGTGGAGGAATCTTTAGTGCTTAAGTACCAGCCTCCTTGCTCCCTTGCATCTCTTTTGAACAGGCCAAGTGCTGTATAACTGCTAAGTATTCATGCTACTGTGTCTTAATCTATTTGCAAACCTCTTCACCCCTTCCCCTTCTCTTCCCCACTCTCCAATGTGTGCATATGACCACAGGTATGACATTGCTTTGATCAAACTCACTGAACACGTCACCTTAAGTGACCACATTAAGCTGGCCTGCCTGCCCCCTGCACAAAGCGTCCTGTCATCCAACACTGCCTGCTACGTGACAGGATGGGGAAGACTGCAGAGTAAGTACTTGGACATCTGCAAAACTGTGGAACAACATCTTTCAGTACTGCCTTCTCCTTTGAAAGGGATTGGGAGAAGGCTGTTGATGGTGCTCAAGATCCCCTCAGGCTCAATGTAGTGAGGTGGTTTATCAGGCCCCACTTCACTCACACAGTATGATTTTTCCCTGCCTTTGAAGTTTATTTTGCTTGTAATGGGGCTAGTAATGCACTAGAGGGCCCGGTACTAAGCTGTTAGAAGCTATTGTAACACCAATGTTAACTGTGCAGACTGGTGAATTTGCTAATCCTAACATACCCCACTGAATAACTGAAAAGACGCATAAGGGAGTAGATGTAAAGTGAAGAAAATCTCAAGAGATTTCAGCAGAAGCACCAGCTTGACTCAAAAGGCAATTCCTAGAGTGATAAGTAAATTGCAAACTCCCGAACAAAGAGCAGCCCTTTATTTCTCTAACAGTGAGACATTTTTAAATGGAACGCAAATTATTAGTAAGTTAAGGCCCTTTTTTAAATATATCTATATAAACAATGGAGCTAAGGAATGGATTATACAGCTTCTCCTTTAATACAGCCCCTACAGAATTTCTTACCTAGAGGGATAGTACCCAGATCCTGGGAGAAACTTAACAATGCAGTTTTGTTCTTTCTTCAGTGCCAGCTGGTACCATGACTCCTTTGTTTCTATTCCCTCCCAGCAAATGGACCTCTTCCAGAGGACCTGCAGCAAGGCCTTTTGCTGGTGGTGGATTATGCAACTTGTTCCAAGCCCAGCTGGTGGGGAAGCACAGTGAAACCCACCATGGTTTGCGCTGGTGGGGATGGAGTCATCTCCAGTTGTAACGTGAGTCCAGAGAACACCACTCTTAGGGCTTGGTTTCAGACACAAACAGGCCTGATGGGAAGGAAAGCTTAGGAAGAGCTATTCACACTATGACTGCCATTAACTGTGTCCCTCCTTCCTCCCAGGGGGACTCTGGTGGCCCACTGAACTGCCAAGGTGCTGATGGCAGGTGGGAAGTGCATGGTATCGTCAGCTTTGGCTCTGCTCTTAGCTGCAACTATTATCACAAGCCTTCTGTCTTCACTCGGGTCTCTGCTTACAACAGCTGGATCCAGCAGGTAAGGTTCTAGGTACAGCTGCTAGACAATACGGACACTTAGCTGTTGCTGAGGTTCTCTCTGGCTGACATTTCTGCCACCTACTCAGGGAGCTGCATCATTTTTGATTCAAATGCTACCTTACATACAAGTAACCTCTGTAGACAAGCCCTTATCAGTGCAAAAGAAGTCTCTGCAGCAAAAATAACGTATCCTCTTCTTAAATAGTTATCCAGATTATTTTCACTTTTAAGTAAGTCTCAATGTTTAGGAATGCATTCTCCCTTTATACTAGAGCTATATTTACAGTCATAAGGATTTTACTGCTATGACATCAGAAGTGATTACTCAAATTTGTATTCATCGATAACACCGATCTTTTTAATTGTATCCTAGAAAGCAGCACATACTGCTCAAGTCTGGAACATCAATTATTTTTTAATTTAATATAAACTTCAATCTAAAAAGTGACTGAGAAGCAAAACCTTAAGTTATTTAAATCCTGCATCTTGGATGCAACATATACTATTCACAAATTCATGGGTCTCATGATCTGATTTTTCGCTTGTTTTACATTTTTGTAGGTTATGGCAACCAACTAATCCAAAGAGAACTGGATGACAGGTGCCAGGAAGGAAAACAGTTTGGATGAAGTCATAATCATAACACCTTTGATCACAAAGAGCTGGGAAATTACGCTTTTAACACCACAAGTATTACACCTAACCATACTGCAATAAATGCTATTTTTTGCAAGATGAAAGAAAAACATGTGTCCTTGTCACTTCTTCCTGGGTATTGTCAGGACCAGAGCCTGTGTTTAGTGATAATGCCGGAGCCCTTTTACAGCCTTTCCCCTGCCTTGGGCTGGAGCTTGCTACCCTCACCTGGGGGAAGATGCGAGCCTGCTGTGAAGAGGCTGGGCAGTAGGAAGAGTTAGAGCCACAGGAACAACTCCGGGGGGTAAGGGGTGAGAAAGTGAGGCACTGGCAGGGCTGAAGGCAGCAGGCGGGCGTCAGGAGCCCTGAGTCTGCGAGCGGCACTCACCAGAGCAAGCAGTGGCAATGCCCAGCGGGAAGGCGGCACGGGTACAAGGAGGTCCATGCAGGTGAGTGTGGGAGCGCTGCAACGTGCTTTTACAGAGAGGTTTTTAACACCCTGTGATCTTGGGACTTAGCAAGGGGAAGGGTAAAATCCTGCAGTGAGTGCCGGCAGCGTCTCTGCAGACCTATCTCCTTCCCGTTCCCCTTGCTTGTTTTTAAGTCATTCGGATGCCAGGTGAGGACCTCTGAACTGTCACCGTTGGCTGACACACAGACAAAAATGGGGAATTTTTTTTTTTTTTACAAAGCACAAGCAGAATCACCACCTTGTAGTCTGGTACTACATTAAAGCCCCTATTTATATTTCTTTCATTGTAATAAAAGGTAGACAGTATAAAATCATGGTGGATTTTTGTTGTGTTTTTTCTTCTCCCTTCTGGCACGTATTTTGGTGGATTCAAAAGTAAAATGATTGATTAAAAACCGAGGACAAGCGACTCAAAGGTAAGCAGTAAAAAAGATTGGAAGTTCGTTGTAAGAACAGAAATGCATCTGGGTTCAGAGATAAATTTTTTAGGTTTGCGGTTCTTTTCAGTCAGACATTTTGCAGTTGTTACCTTTGGATTGAAAGTAAATAAATGTATTATTAAACATGACTTTTATTACATAAATAAGAGAAAACATAGCTGTTTATCATCCTTGGGGACTGTACTTTTATTACTTTTCTTCTGCTTTACAACCATTGACCACCATTCTGCTCCGAAGAGCCCAGCAGGAACTTGCTTTGCCTAATATCAGCCTCTGCTGAGAAATGGCAGGCTTTATTGGGTTTTTATTTATCTTATTAAAAATGTCTGAAAGAGCAGGAGATCTGAGGAGGGCTTTTTAAATCACCTTTACTATGTTGGTGGGGCAGACTGCGCTGAATGGACTGATCTGCAACCCAGTCCCCTGGTTTGTTCTTTATCAGTGGAAATATGGGTTGCCCAGTTATTCAGGAGTCATCAGCTTCAGCATAACATGCTGAGTTGTTTTCATGAGTATTGTAAATGATTTATAGTTCCAAAAATGCAAATTGTTAGAGGTTACATTGCTGTATGGAGCATGGATGTCAATTATGTGCAGCATGAAAGAGAAGGACAGAAAAGGTAACCATGAAGCTCAAACAGTAAGAATTAGATATGTATATGCTTCTGTAAAAACTGAAACAAAACTGAAATTTTATTCATTTTCCTTTTAAAATAATTAGACGATATTATGGAAATGTCTGAGCTCATTTGAACATATCAATACAAATGATTAATCATCTGGAAATTCCTATTAAGAACAAATTCTAGAAGTTCAATTAAAAAATTTAACAATTCCCATTTGTGATCACTGAAATAAGTAACCCATCTTTTCATGTCCTTCTTTAAGATTTGGATAGAAGTACCACAGATAATAAAACCTACAGCAAGTTATTTTATCAGTCTTAATACTCACAGAAAAACTGTATGATTTAATTCATGTTTTTGCAGCTCTGAATGTGTCATTGAAACAGTCTCTTTACTACACCTCTTCTTATAAAATAAAATGTCAGGTGGAACAAAATATAACAAAATACATCTTTCAATAACATTCAGCTAATGCATGATCCCTGTACTTTGTTTCAGAACACATGTGAATTGTTAAATGTCACTACTGCTCCCGTTATGTTTTCAGGAGCTGCAAGAAACACCCCAGGGATCAGACACCTGCACTTTTTTTTTTTTTCTCCTTTTCTTCCCTTTTCTAGATGTTCTCCCCCTTCCAATGCTGGTGGTAGAAAAACAATTCGAAGAATTTTGACAGCATGCGTGGTGTCCCTCTGTAGCCTCCTTGGAGCCATTTCTTTTGATTTGAGCAACAGCTTGGAAATATGGAGAAACACAGGGAAAGCCCTTCAGGAACTTGTCTCCTGTGAAAACCTTTGGGCTGTTCGCTTCATCTATCTCCTGCAAGAAGAAAGGCACAGCTGGCTATTCCCAGCAGCAGACAAGAGGAAGATATCATTCCATGCTCAGCTATCAGAGAATTTAAACTCCCTCTGTAAGGCAAGCGAAGCAGAACTGTATTGTGAGAATTGCCAATGCAAGAAGGAGAAAATCTCCATTTGTAGATCTTACATCATTGACATGAGAGAAAAATTAAATAGCACAGGGGAACCTGAAGCCAGCCAGGTGCTATCCAGAGTGATCTCTGAACTGCTGGAGCATTTTAGTAGTCCCTGGGAAGACCTCAAATCTATGAGATACAATCCTGACTGGGCAGACATAGTAGCTTTTAAACTCATCCTTCAAATAAGAGAAGCCATGCTTAAAGCTCATTTAATGCCAGCATCTACAAGCTTTCAAACAACACTGCATCATTTTTTTGCCATTCTGAACTATGCTATCTTCTTATCAGAGAGTGTACGTAAGTGCTGGGTGGATAATGTCAATCTATCACTTAATTTCACCCACAATGAAGGAATCTCTTTTTTTATCCCATTCCTGGGCTCAGATGAATTTGTGTCCATTGAAGTCTTAGTAAAGGGACTGCATGATGTACAGAGCTGTCTACTGCAGAAGGGACAGGAAAAGCTCATCAAGAAATCTGAAGAAATCCTGTCCACAATGAGCCTTAAGCTCAGTCTGTTAGTGATAGCCTGCCTCATTTACCCCATAACCCTGATGTCCTTCAAGCAAATGACAGATTGGATACACAATTATGCCAGGAACCTCAAGGAAAAGACAGAGGACTTGAAAAGGGAGAGGCGATTAGCTGAGGACCTCTTACACCAGATGTTGCCGAAATCTGTGGCCAAGCAGCTAAGGAAATGCCGAAAAGTTGAGGCAGAAAGCTATGATCAGGTTAGCAAATAGAAAGGATGCTGTCACCAAGGATAGAAAAGTATTCACCTAAAAAAGCACCTACCTTGCCACCATTTTGAGGAACCTGGTTTTGCACCCATAGTTGAGTGTGGATGGAAATCCAAATATTCACAATTGGTTTTGGAAAGAGCTGTGCAATGTGCCATGAAGCACTTAAGCTGATGGGGAAGGAAGAAGAGCTGAAATTTCCAGAAGCGTAGCTTTAGATATCAAAGATCATACACTGGCAAGTTGTCTTCTTTGGGTTTAAGAGCCTACTGATGAAAGCCAGCCAGCATCACTAGATCATAAGTGCATAAGAGCAAGAACCGAGTTTCCTCCTTGTAAAATGGGAAGAATCATGAAAAAAACAATGTAGGACAAATCCTGTCCATACCTGTCAGTATGATTCCATAAACATAACTGAAAGGAGAGCATGCGACTTAGAGAAGGATGAGAGGGATGGATGATCTCCTAGCCTCAAGTGTGTAACCGTAATAAAGCCTGTTGGCATAAAAGCAAGGGCAGAGTTTGGCCAGGCACCCATTTATTTGCAGCTCTGTTTCACAGCGTGCATGCTGCTGTCAATGCTGGATTTAGCAGCTGTGCTACATAACTCACAGCCAGAATCCTTATGCTAAAGTAATTGCAATTCTATTCACTCTTTTCCCCCAGATGCTCTGTTACTTTCAGCTGTGAAACACAATAATAAATGATTGCATTTAATTTGTAGGTGTCACTATCGAAGCAGCAACCTGTAATTACACAATTAATTATAATTCACAATAGTCATGACATCAAAAGTAGCTGAACCAAGGCTGGGAGTGAAAAGGTGGCTCTTCTGGATTAATTGGTATTACCAAGGATGAATAAAAGAACAATTTTAGTTTAAATACTGACAAAGTTCAGGCAGCACAGAGAAGAAACACTTAATTCTTTGCCAACAGCTATAACACACATTTCCCTTCCTCAATTCAGTTATTATGGTTTCTGTTATTCTTTCTTTTATAAATTTGATTTTTTAAAAAGTTAATTTCTCTGTAAATTACTTGATCAAAATGAAGATAAACATCATTTGAAGAGAAATAAAATCCAGTTAATATTTCCTAATTCAGAGAGACAGCCCTTGAGTTTTTATTTCACTGTTTGTTCAGATACCTACTTTTGATCTCTACCACAATTTAAATTGCTTTAAAAAATAAATCAGGCCCTACTTCTATAAGAAGTCTGTTGATCACTGCTCACAAGATTCAAAGCATTTGACTTTCAGTCTCCCATCTAGCACAGGGTATTCAGAGAAGCACAGATAGTAAACTTTGGAGATAAACACAGTTTTATCTGTCAAAGTAATAGAGAACAATTCGGAGCCAGAGCTTGTTAATTTAGGATCATATCTATTCAGTTCTGCAACACTGGTTCTACGTGCAGCCTGTGCCTTAGGCTCTTCTGCTCAGAGTTTCACACATCCCCAAACTCTTCAAAGGCTCTGCCACTGTTGCCTGGAGACCTTAGCTTCACACTTTCCTTCTCCCTGTGACAGGTGACTATCTTTTTCTCGGACATCGTGGGGTTCACAAGCATTGCTGCCTCCTGTACTCCCTTGCAAGTTGTTGAGATGCTCAACAATCTGTACATCTGCTTTGACAGCAGGATCGAGTCTTACGATGTTTACAAGGTGAGTACAAACCTGCAGGCAAGCAATCTGGAAGTTGCTGAAATCTTACTTACTTTGTTCCCTAGTGAATATCAAATACACCAAGCCTGCTGGCCAAAAGCCATGAAATCCAAGACCCACCATCGCACAGGACTACACCGCAGCTTGGCAAGTGGAAGACAGCTGAAATATATTTTATTCTGATCTCCTTTTGAAAGAAAAGCTTGGTGCCTGTCACTTAGTGACAAATATCCCTTCCTATCAGGTGGAAACCATTGGTGACGCCTACATGGTAGTGAGCGGCCTGCCAGAAAGGAATGGCACAAAACATGCCGACGAGATTGCCAAAATGTCTCTGGATCTGGTGGCAGCAGTTCGTCAGGTTGTGATCCCTCATATGCCAATGGGTAAATTGCAGCTGCGGGCTGGGATACACACAGGTATGTGGGCTGAGGTGGAGGCATGAGAAAAAGAGAATAGGACACAGTCTAAATTGTGTGAGGAGAAAAGAATTCAGCATTTCTGTACGAGCCATTGACTCTCCGCAGGGCCCCGGGATGAGTATCTCTCCCGATTCCACCAGCGACAGTGGGGTGAAACGACTTTTGCTTGCATCAGTGTGAAAAGGGCTGCGAAACAATTTAGTATTGGCAAAGTGCATCTTCCCCTGATATCAGCACCAATTAGCTACAGCTAATCAAATTGTCACTTCTCTCCTTAAGTAAATACTGTGCAGCCAGGCCCTACATGCACTGAGTATTCCCAATGCTCTCTGAGGATCCAGACTGACTAGCAAAGGTGTCTGCATTTGGCATGTCCCTGTACTGTTTCTACTTGTTTCTTATTGCAGTCTCTCTGCCTTGTATTTTCTCAGGACCCTGCGTAGCTGGAGTTGTGGGGTACAAAATGCCTCGGTATTGCCTTTTTGGGGACACTGTAAACACAGCTTCCCGCATGGAGTCCACCAGCTTGCGTAAGTGACTTGGGCACAATCCGTGCGCTCCTTACGCACCAGTCAGGCTCACACCTGCACTCTGCATCTCTTAGGTACTGCAGTGAAAGAAAAACCCCTATTACCCCCACACATTGGGCATGGCCAAGTGTGAAATAAGGTTTGTACAGGAGAAGGAGCATTCTCTACGGCACATCCCAGGCTAGAGAACTAATTACCATAGATCTAAAGAACCAGCACGTGCATGGCCTGCAGTCCCCACTATCCCTGTACATACAGCAGTTATGAAATAAGCAAAAGAAGCCCTCGTGTATTCACGCTGGGTGAGTCACATCCCTTATACCATTTCTGGAAAGCAACTGGAAATAAGAGGAGAAAGAGGGTGACAAAATCCAAATAGCACGAGATAAGCTGATTTTGATTTTAAGGACTTTAACATAAAGGCATTAGGTAGCAACACCATGACTACACAGAAGAGGGCAGTTCATGTTTTCTTGGTCCAGCCTTTCAGGCTGCCTTTGCTACCAATACCACCTGTTTTAACTGCTGTACAATGCTGTTGTGCAGATACCCAGTGCGGCACTGCACAGTCACGTCAGTGAGTCAGTTAACTTGCTGAACTGCTGCTATGTTTTAGCCAACACCTGCGTACAGTGTCACAGAGTCCACAACCACTGTTTAAGGAAGGCATCTTCCCCTTCTTTGTGCTTCTTCCTCAGCCTGACGTTTTCCAAAGAGGAGGTGGAAACACAGAGCTGATAAATGCAGGAGGGCTGGTGTGTGGTCTCTGGGAATAGGGTAATAATTAATTTCTAATGATCTGTTCTGAATCCTAGCGCAGAAGATCCATATCAGTTCTGCTACATATGACGCCCTTCTCACAGATGATGCATATGAAATTGAACTGAGAGGAGAGATTGAAGTCAAGGTAACAGCTTTTCTGTAACTTTGCAACAGTAAAGGAGTTTCATGAGATAGGAAAGAGATATGACAGATTTGGCCATTGCTCTTCTGTGAATTGCAAGTCAATTTTTAACTGGGGCCCCAAGGTTCTCTTGCCAATTCAGTTGGAAGTGGCTATACATTACTGCTCCTAATCAGTGCAAAAGTGTTACTGTGTGCTTTGAAATACAGCTGCTATGTCTGCACCTGCATGGAACCACATGAATATGGGTGAAAGTGTTAGGACTCAGTTACAAAGGCACACGGGTATAAGGCTGATTTTAAACCCTTAGCAATACTGCCAGCGACCGGCAAGGCCACCTTCTGAACTGGAAGAACTGTTAGCACCCAAACTGCATTTAAATTAGAATTCTTTCCCAAAACAGCAGCTACTTATGAGAGGAGAAATAACAAATGCAGTACAGGTAGTAGCCCTGGCCATGGCGATTCCCTGCTCTGCTTCATATCCCATGAAAATTGTTGTTTTCTGCTCTCTCCTCCTTCTTGTCGCAGGGCAAAGGGAAAATGAAAACCTACTGGCTTCTTGGTAACAAGAACTACAGTGTCCAAAATGACAGCCTGGTGTGTCACTGGAACCCAGCGATCTCCAAGAAAAAGAAGATGGACAGTAGCCAGGGATCTGTCCAACAAGTAAGGAGGTGAACATTCAGCAGGGTGAGACTTCCTTAGATAATGAGCTGTTCACTAAGGGCTAAGACACGTAGAACTTCCGTCTTTGTCCTGTAAGTAGAGGGCTCTGCTGTGCACAAACACAAGCGCTAATGCGTGTTCCTCTCTCTCGATAGCGCAGTGCGGGCACTGTGGGAGCAGCACTGGCTGAGCAGAACTCTGCAATGCCCTGGGATGAGCTGAGCCCTGACAGTCACACTCGAGGGAGCTCCAGACCAGCCTGGACCCCTGAGAGTGCCACCCATGGCGCGAGCCAGAAGCAGGGGAATGGCTTTCATCAAAGCTCCCAGCAGAGCCTCCAGGAGAACCTCACTTCATTGGGCTCGCCTGCTTTGGGGGATGCTGGCAAAGGCGCCAGTTTAGAACACAGGGCACAGCTTGGAGACCATGTTTTTAAAGCAACGCAGAAAAATGAGTTTCTCCCAGGTTTTGTAGATGAGATGTGACAGGATAATAAATGATTGGACTGCCCCAGGCACACGCATTTCCTTTAAAAAACATTCTCTTTTTGTTCTTAGCCATAATTCTCATTTTTAACTAGTATGTTTACTTGGGAACCTGAAACACCAACAGAAATCTAGAAAGGTGTCTCTAAACAAGGAGAAACTACAAAAGTGCAGGTGGAGTTCCATCAGGAGCACAAATGGTAGATAAAAGATGTACAGCAATGTGACTCCCTTCACTCCAGTAAAGCTATTCTAGATTTATATTTGTAGGCGACACAGAATCCAACCATCAAAGTCCAGACACAGTGAGGACACTTTAAGAACCTGAGCCAGCTTATTTCAAGCTAGCCTGTACACCTCTCCAGTAACCTATTGCTTGCAAGGTGCATATATAGCTGCAGATAGTAGGAGAGGGAGTAGCGAGACCCTGATGGAGAATAGGACAGGTAAATAACTTTTTGATCATTGTTTCAGAGATACAAATAAAGTGGGAACAATTTTTAATTACTTCTGTTAAGTCTCTGCATCACTTTGTCTTTCCAGCTGTTCCCCACTACAGAAGAATCTCCACATGCGTATTTTTACCCTTATCCAATCACCAAGGGAGTAGATGGTGAGACAAAGATGCAGTCTAGCTGTATGGAAGACATTAGAAGGACAATGTATTTCTCCCATCAAACTGTAATTTGCTTTTCTTTCCTTGTTGGAAGAATAGAAAGCCCTGCAGTGATGAGCAGAGCACAGTAAATTCCTCTTCTATGTACAACTCTGAGAAATCAAAGCAAACTGAATTACCTCCTGACATTGACAATTAGTACTGCACACAGAGTTCAATTCATTTGTAAGTGGGTTGCACATATCATTAGCCCTATCCTGCTAGTTGCCACTTTTGAGCAATTCCAGAGTGAGGGAACCATTCGGATGGGAACAGAAGCACAAGTATTGGGGAGCGGGTTTGGCCAGTCTCCTCTCCCAGTCAACAGGTTCATGTAAAGCATTACTACTGCATAAAAGAAAGATCTTAACAGATTTAAGTTCTTTTTAAGAGAGGCAAGGCAGTGCTTAATGGTTTCAAAAGACAACAGAAATAAAGGTATGTTTTTAAGAGGATGTCAAGCTTGGAAATCTGCAATGTCTTTAATTTTTTTCTTTTGCTAAAATAAAAGTAGCTTTATGAACTTCAAAGGAAGCTGTTCAGGGCATATCTTTGTCATTCATTTGGTTAATAAGAACAACTGGAAAACCTCATATAAGTTGTCTCCTTATGGAATGGAAGCCAAGAGCTGCTCCTTTCAGTCAGCTCAGAGAAAGTCACTGTAGGATTGTCTGTGTGGCTGTATGTAAAGCAAGCTTAGCCTGAGGTGATGAGGCCAACTTGCTCGCAAGGGCTGGGGATCTCTGAAGGTCAGTTAAAGAACTATTTGGTCTTGCAGATAAGTAAGCCAAAATTGGAGGCTGAAATATTCACAATAAATGTAATATGCATATTTCTACATGAATAAGAATGAACCACAGAACTAACTCTATCACTAGTATCTAATGAATCAAGATCAGTTGTTGTTCTAAAAATATATTCACCAGTTCAAGCAAGAATTATTTCAAGCAAATTCAGTGGTTCAGCTCATGCAGGGTTTTGCTTCAATCATCACAATGGTCACTCCAGTTTCACAACTTATAAAAACCTAATAAGATATTTTGCCCATCTCAAGCACAACTTCCCTTCCCAGATCTCAGAACTTTTCTACATGGAATATTTTCATGGGTGCAAATACAATTTCAGTTCTATTAAAAGATATCTGCAAGCATGTGGTTAAGATTTTCCCATTAAGGCAGCTGGTAAATTGCTCTGATACTCTCACACAAATACTTTCAAACAAATGTAAGTCATATTACAGCAAGCTGCATCACAGAAAGTCATGAGGAATACAAATCAAACACTTAAAAAAAAAAAGCAAACCTCTTTTTAAAGTCACCCTCTTGAATCCAAGGGGATGGTGGTGTGTTGGTTTTTTAAATGCTGGTATTACTGGAGATGTGTGGAAACTGCACAGGCATGCTCACACAGCATTAAACAAACACACAATCACATGTACTCAAAAACACATATATAAATCTAGGCTGATGCCCAGTACAGATACTGAAAGGCTGGAATCCTTTCATCTGGTTCCTGTCAGTATGCAGCAAATGAGATCAAAAGGGGGG
>VZTL01015942.1:24483-81053 GCA_013400535.1 Scopus umbretta
GGGATAAAACAAACCAGGAAACAGGGGACAGAGATAAATGGTGTTGAACTGCCATGACTTTCAAGTCAGCGAAGGAAAATGTCTCAGGTGCTCATATCCCCTCACAAGCAGGCATGAAAGGAACACCACTGGGCAGAGGGAGAGGGACAGCTGGGTACCGCAGGGCAGTTCAGAGCCATGGGAGCCCCACGCTATCTCTAATTGTTATGAAAATCCTGGGTCAAGATCAGAGGCAAATTATTTGCATGGAAAATTGAGCCTGTTCTGATCTTCATCTCTTCAGAGGCTTCAGTGTGGATTTTTAATTTAGAAAATAGTAGAAAATGGCCCTGTGTGCTTGATGATAGACAGCAATTAGTGTTTATTAACAAAACATGCTTTGGTTCAACTCTGAACAGTCCCTCTCCAGAGAGGAAGGAGGAAGTGATGAGCTGCTTTCTATGCATATGGCTCATGCTTTGATATGGTGGCTTGGTTTCCAAAGATATTTGGGTTGTATATGGCTAACATACAGCAAGTCTTGGAGCGGATGAAGGCTGAGTCTGTACCAGGTTGGCTGGCCTAACTCTGAGACTGACTTTTGGTAAGATGAAACATTTTCTGGACTGAAAACCTGGGTCTGGAGCAGACTAACACAAAGTCTCAAGTTTACCCTATGATGGAGTAGTGGATTTCAGCCTAGTCAACAGCACAGAGACACATCTTCAACTAGACAAATCCTGTAGGGATAAAAACAGTTTCCATTTTTGAGTTTGACATATGAAGTCAGTTTCTCCAGCCTTCCCTGAGTATTGCTCAAAGGTAACACCCCATTTCCATAAAGATCATAAGGATTATTTTAGCCATCATGCACCAGTCATCCTGCTGTTACCTGGGATGCAGAATCCAGAAAATAAGCTGCCACAGTCCTCTCAGCAGATCTAGAAACAAGAATCTCTGCTTCCCCCTTCAGCCAGCCTGTTCACATTTGTAATCCTGCAAGGCCAGAGCAGGGTGGTACAATAATCAGCATTTTCCTAGACTGAACACCAGGTGTCATTACAGGCCTGCCTGATAAATGGCGCCTTCACAGCCCTTTAAGTGTCCTTTTCGGCTGCTAGGAGATGACTGGACTGTAGTCCCAGACACACTTTGTCACAAGCAGCGAATGAAGAAGGGAATGTCATTGAGTTGCCACAGCATTTTCCTCTTGAGATGGAGAAGGACAGAGAAGCTGGAAGGGCAAAACAAGTCCTAAGACAAGGCATTAAATGGCAACATGCCCTTGATACCAGAGAGCAGGTAAAAAGGGAGGCAAATAAATAAGATGAAATAGAAAATAGTCCATATCCTGGAGTATTTTTCAGCTTCTAGCTGGTCGTGATTCCCAAACCCCCTCTGTCAATGACTAGTCCCTACTCTCATGTATTCCAGGACAGTTGGGATGATCTCTATGGCCCAGATGCAGAAATGGATGCAAGAGGAAAAAAAAAAAAAAAATTAAATTCAAGGCTGAGCACTTGACTCTGCTAACAACTTGTTCAATGACCTCCAGTGGGCTCTGCACTGCTTTTCAGGGTATTAAGAAGTTTGTTATCAAAGATGTGTCAAAATGAGAAGGTGGTGGGAAGCTGGAAACAAAAATAGCTCATTGAAATTCATCAGTTTGACAAAGTCCTTGCCAGTGATATTTCAAAGATCCTGGGTGATACTGCCAGAGAAAGAGAGCAAAAGCTATCCCAGACTGTACAGCAGTTGGGGTAATTCAGTTGCTCACCCAAAATGGAGACATTCTGTCCTTCCATTAATGTGCTGGCATACTCCCAGCTCCTGCTGGGATGCTCAGCACATGAAGCCCTACTGCCACTTTTGTTCTCATCCATTAAAGCCCAGCTGGAGCCAGATGCCAGGTGTTTGGCCTTTAGAGTATTCAGTAGCACCAGCCACTTTGCACTCACCTTACATGAGCCAACAGTATTTTTAGGCCTCAGCTGAATGATGGCAAGCTGCGAAGCTCCCCTGGCTGATAGTCTCACACTGCAGAGGCTAGGCCAAATACTCAATGACCCTGGCAAACCCCAGGGTAACGACCTCAGGGGCTATTGTTCTTCANATACAAATCAAACACTTAAAAAAAAAAAGCAAACCTCTTTTTAAAGTCACCCTCTTGAATCCAAGGGGATGGTGGTGTGTTGGTTTTTTAAATGCTGGTATTACTGGAGATGTGTGGAAACTGCACAGGCATGCTCACACAGCATTAAACAAACACACAATCACATGTACTCAAAAACACATATATAAATCTAGGCTGATGCCCAGTACAGATACTGAAAGGCTGGAATCCTTTCATCTGGTTCCTGTCAGTATGCAGCAAATGAGATCAAAAGGGGGGGNTTCTCCAGCCTTCCCTGAGTATTGCTCAAAGGTAACACCCCATTTCCATAAAGATCATAAGGATTATTTTAGCCATCATGCACCAGTCATCCTGCTGTTACCTGGGATGCAGAATCCAGAAAATAAGCTGCCACAGTCCTCTCAGCAGATCTAGAAACAAGAATCTCTGCTTCCCCCTTCAGCCAGCCTGTTCACATTTGTAATCCTGCAAGGCCAGAGCAGGGTGGTACAATAATCAGCATTTTCCTAGACTGAACACCAGGTGTCATTACAGGCCTGCCTGATAAATGGCGCCTTCACAGCCCTTTAAGTGTCCTTTTCGGCTGCTAGGAGATGACTGGACTGTAGTCCCAGACACACTTTGTCACAAGCAGCGAATGAAGAAGGGAATGTCATTGAGTTGCCACAGCATTTTCCTCTTGAGATGGAG
Source organism: Scopus umbretta (assembly GCA_013400535.1). Taxonomy (NCBI): domain Eukaryota; kingdom Metazoa; phylum Chordata; class Aves; order Pelecaniformes; family Scopidae; genus Scopus; species Scopus umbretta. The sequence goes on from VZTL01015942.1 coordinate 27,287, forward strand.
AAGGACAGAGAAGCTGGAAGGGCAAAACAAGTCCTAAGACAAGGCATTAAATGGCAACATGCCCTTGATACCAGAGAGCAGGTAAAAAGGGAGGCAAATAAATAAGATGAAATAGAAAATAGTCCATATCCTGGAGTATTTTTCAGCTTCTAGCTGGTCGTGATTCCCAAACCCCCTCTGTCAATGACTAGTCCCTACTCTCATGTATTCCAGGACAGTTGGGATGATCTCTATGGCCCAGATGCAGAAATGGATGCAAGAGGAAAAAAAAAAAAAAAATTAAATTCAAGGCTGAGCACTTGACTCTGCTAACAACTTGTTCAATGACCTCCAGTGGGCTCTGCACTGCTTTTCAGGGTATTAAGAAGTTTGTTATCAAAGATGTGTCAAAATGAGAAGGTGGTGGGAAGCTGGAAACAAAAATAGCTCATTGAAATTCATCAGTTTGACAAAGTCCTTGCCAGTGATATTTCAAAGATCCTGGGTGATACTGCCAGAGAAAGAGAGCAAAAGCTATCCCAGACTGTACAGCAGTTGGGGTAATTCAGTTGCTCACCCAAAATGGAGACATTCTGTCCTTCCATTAATGTGCTGGCATACTCCCAGCTCCTGCTGGGATGCTCAGCACATGAAGCCCTACTGCCACTTTTGTTCTCATCCATTAAAGCCCAGCTGGAGCCAGATGCCAGGTGTTTGGCCTTTAGAGTATTCAGTAGCACCAGCCACTTTGCACTCACCTTACATGAGCCAACAGTATTTTTAGGCCTCAGCTGAATGATGGCAAGCTGCGAAGCTCCCCTGGCTGATAGTCTCACACTGCAGAGGCTAGGCCAAATACTCAATGACCCTGGCAAACCCCAGGGTAACGACCTCAGGGGCTATTGTTCTTCATCTCATGTGCCTGCTTTCAGAACTGCTGAGAAAAGGCCCCATGGACAAGTCAGCCTGGGATCCAGTTGGATCCCCAAGGGTTTTTTGCCTTTTCCTATTTATCCTTCAGGACATGGTGCATGGGAGACTGCAGGGAGTCCATTAGCTGATCAACTGACCTGCAGATATGAGGAGCTGCTTAATTAGCAGGTCTAAAGGAACATAAGGGGCATGGGGGGTGTCACTCCCAAGAGAGCAACGTAAAAACAACAGCTGCTTGAAAACATTTTTTCCTTTCCTATTTAGAGAGTTCTTTAAAGACATGGCTTTTTACTCTTTGCTAATTAAAAACAGCAGTTCAGGCTTGCATTGATCCTTCAGCACAAGAGCTCATATATTCAAGCTCATGGTAACAGCAAGAGGCAGGAACATAAAAGCTCAGTGATTTTGTGGAGTTTGTGCTCCTTGTCCTCATCTCACAGTAATTCCCAAATCTTCTATAAGTGCTGGCTACTTGTTCTCAAAGCAGGTCACTGCTGCACTTGCCCTTTAAGGACAGCACAGATGGACATGAACTGACTTTGCTATGGGATCAGAACCACAGTTTATTGACTCCTAGGCTGGTGCTTATCTAGCTAGGCCCCAAACAGAAAGGATGGTGATTAGAGCAATTGTCCTAGCCAAACCACAGAGGAAACTACGTCCATACGCTATTCTTCTAAATGCCATATCTGGCTGCAGCCAGTCCAGAAAACAACAAGTTCTTTCTATTGCAAAATCCTTGAAATACAGAACAACTCATCCAGATTGGATCAGATCCATACAACTCTGTGATGTGGTACCACCTGAGTTTCTGCCTGTCTGGAACATTCCTGTCCTCACTCAGCTCTGTATGGGTCTAACAGTGACAGCAGTTTCCCCACTGCACTGCTCAGTATTTTTTACTGCCCAAATTTAGGCTGACAGAGGCCTCAGCTGTGGATCCTAAGGACTAGGGATTTTGTTTTTAAACTCTCAAGAACATGCACAAGGCAGGAGAGAGTCAGAGTCTATTTCGGGAAGGTGTTTGTGGCAGTCAGGCTAAAATTAGACCATTTGTTCCTAAAAAGACCGTGTAGAACGACAAGGATTTGGCAAGAGGCTCTTCAGTTGGGAATGTGACACAGGAAGCGCCTACACAGTTGTTGGCAGTGATGTCACCTGGCTGCCCAACGGTGCCGCACTGCGCCGCGGGGTCCTGGGAAGCTCCGAGAGCGAGCACTGGAACTTGTTCAAGCCACTCTGTATCTGCAGGCGTCTGAGTGCAGAGCAGGGCGCGAGGCAGAAGTGTGGACAGGCTCCACCGCTTAACGCTCCCAGATAAGGGAATCTGTAGCTATGACAGAGAACTGTTATTCTTGCACTATTTGTGATGGGCTCTTCAGTGAAGTATCAGTCCTCTCTTCCTGTCATGCTCCCCTCCTCTTGCTGCTCCAGGAATTCCTGCCTTCTGAACTTTCTGCCTTCCACACATGGCTCACCAACACTTGTGCTTAGCAGCCTCAAGCTGGCAGGATCGTTAGGGAACAAATCAGTGGGCACTGGGCCTAGAAGCTCAGCCTGGAGGGACGGGACATTTTGTTGTCTCAATGAAGGTGCTTGCTTTGAAGCTAAGTTAAGGGGTACCAAATCAAGCTCTCAGACCTGTATAAGTAGGGTTCTGTTTCGAGGTTTCAAGTACAGTAGTATAATGATTAGGGATGTGCAAAAAATAGCTCTGGAAAGCCACACAGTGTTACAGTTAGGAGGTATAGAAGTTTTAAATGCAGCCTCTCTCCTCCAGGAAAAGCTTTCTGGTCATCAGGCAATTACCGGGGAGCTGCAAAAGCTCTCATTCATTCTTGCCTCTATGATTGCACAGACAACAACCTAGTTTCATAACACCCATGTGAAACAGGAGCATCGTACACACTTCATGCAGGGGGGAAACAGAGAGACAAACAGTTGCTTAGACTTAAACAAGACCATGGAAGTGATGCACATTTCCACTTCTCAAAGCAATACTTTAATCACTGGCCAATCCTGTGTCCCATACAAGTACAGAATAAAAGACCCAAAAGCAGCTAAGAGACTAAATCATCCTGCTCTCAACGCTTGACACAAGGAAAAAAGGAGAGAGAGAAATGTGCTCTAGCAATCTGGAGGGCAGATTATTTACAAAACCAGCAGCAACACAGCATGAGATCTGCCTGCAAGTCACGTCTGTTCGGACTTTAATGAAGGCTTCCTGTGCTGCAGGCAAAATGAGACTGACATGACCCAGCCCGAAGGTTTGTCTTGGCTCCAACTTCAGTGATAAGCCCCACGGCTGTTGGAACCTTGGACCAAAACAAGCCCTCAGCTTTGTAACCCGCTGAGCAAGACCTCAGAGATAATTTACCTTACAAACCCACCCCTCCTTTTTTTTTTTTTTTCCTTAAACTGACTAATCCCCTTTTAGTTTACATCAATTCAAAAACAGTTGAAACTATTCAGTTTATGAACCAACACTTATGATTATTTCTTTTTTTTTAAAAAAAAAAAGTTAAACTTTCTAGAAAACGTAGTTTGCTGTTTTTCTCCTATTGCCACCTTCTTTCCCTTCCACATCCCCAAAACAGCCATAGCCATTAATATACATCTGTCTGTCATCACTGGTAGTTTTGATGTGTCTGTTCTAGCTGTGGTTAGAGATTGTGACCCAGAATTAATTTTAAGCCTCCTGAAGTTAAAGAAAGGTCAGACTCGGAGCAGTCTAGCTGCTCAGGCCCATATCCCCTTTATGCCTTATTGTCCAAGGGCAGCTCTGACTTATTAGCATGTCATCTAGTGGATTTGCACCCTAGTTCACCTCTGACTCTCACAAGCCATCTCTCTGCACTAAAATATCATCATGTGCTAAAGTGTCAAAGATCTCCTGGTCCTATTACACTTGTCAGGTGCATCGGACCTATCTAGGCTAAAGAATGTTGCTGTATCATATCCCTTCTCTCCTCCACCCATTCTTCCCATGGCCAATATTTTAGGCCTTCTTGGTCATTTCCTGATCTGCTCTGGCCTGAGATATGATGTCATGGCTAACACGGTCTTCACACTTCAACACTAGGCAAAAAATGTGCTGTTATCCTCAGGGAGGTGACATGGTAAAACAAATCCTCTTGGTCAAACAATGCAGAAGTTATGTGAAGAATCTCCAGTGGGCAAGGGACGCTAAAAGCATTCTCTGCTTCCGAAGTTTCGTGGCATCTATCAGCTGTGCAAAGAGGAGCCATACTAGCATGTTGGTTTTAAATAAACACAGTTAAGGGTTTACAGCATAGACACCTGTTCACAAGATGGGCTTTGAGTACTCAAATGCAGACCCTTTGGAGGGTTCTCTCATGTTTCAGAAAGCACTATTTCCTGTAAAAAGGACTAGCAATGTGTCCAACCCAGACAGATTGTGTGGCTGTATTCTTACCCTACCTGTCCATTACCGTCTACTATTGCACAGCTTTCCCACCCAGCTTTCAAAGCAGAGCAGAGACCAGTCTTGGGGGAAAGAGTGAGTGGATACACAAAAGAAACGCTCCCAGAGCAGGAAGTTCAGATAGACACGGATCAAACTTACTCTTGGACATCCTACTCACTGCAGTGGGGCACACCAATGGAACCAGGGTCAGGCTTAAGGTAGCAACTAGGGCCCCCTCTTAATAGGCCACAGAGCTAAATCACTGACATGAAGGCAAGTCCAACATTTCCTATAGCCTGTCAGGCATGCACAGACATACTGCACAACCCCTCCATGTGCAGCTGCTACTCAAGCCTGACTGCTCCACTGAGTGCAAGCAAACTGCGTAAAAATTATGTTTGCCAACTTGCACACATGGAGCTGTAAGCCAATTTTTTTTTTTTTACTTGTCCAAATGGCCAAAACCTTCCTTACATCAACAGAGCTGTATCATTTATGAGAGTAAAGAATTTAGCCCTACATAAGTTGAAAATCACTCAAGATCTGGACTGAAACAACTAGAGGGAGAAAGAATTGAAGCTGTATCAGTCCAGCTGATCAACAGCAACTAGTCTCATGGATTCTCAATCTGGTTGACAGTTGCATTAACTTAAGTAGTAACCTTAACGCTCCAATCAGTGAACAGAGGCCCTCTTCAGGTTGGTGAAAAATCCCATTCATTTCCTCATCCATATAAGCCCATTGGAAGTGTGGGTATGATACAACGTGCCTTTACAAGGAGCACTCTTTTGTGAGCTGAAGCTGACACCATACATGCAGGAGGAAACCTTTGAACTCCATATTGTCCTCATCCTAAAGCTAGGTTTAAACTCTCTTTTTACAGTGATTAAACTATTTTGGCTAGAGGAATAATTCTTTTACCTATTGTCACAGCCCCAAGGGTTTCAGCTTTCTACCAGCATTTAGCTGCTTAACACAACTGTCTTTTGCCCCTGTAAATTTATTAAACAAAATCCTGTCGTTCCAGGATAACTCTGGCCTGCCCATAGCCACTAAACATTTGACTCAAAATTAACTTTTACAGAGAGAGAGGGACCATAAGTAACTTGGTGTGAAATCATTGCTTTCCTCAGCATCCACAAGCAGATTTAACTGCCTTCCCTCAATCTCTGTCATTTCAGGCAGTGCATTTGGTGTTTGCGTTCACACGAGGAAGCAGCTCCGCTACTGTACATCCCCTGACTCACACTGCAAGCCCTGACATATAGCTAGCCCACCCATTTCTCTTTTGTCCAGACAGCAATGGCTAGATAGTGCATCCCAAGGGGAAGTGGCTGAGTCCAAAGTTCAGGGTGACGATCCTTGGTGACAAATCTATTCCAATCCATAGTATTTCCTCTAGCCACCTCAATGTCACCACAAGGGCACATGGAGCAATGCAGCCCCTGGGGACTCTGTAGATGAAGGCACAGGACCTGATACCCCTGTGCTGAGGCTTTGTAGCAAGTGACTAGTGGGAAAGGCAGAACCATGGGGTGCCTAATGTGACAGGGGAGGTGTGAATGTGGTGCTGACAGTGGAGTTTATCTCAAGCATGAACACAGGCTCCAGCCCTGTAGCCTGAGCACCTTATCGCAGCTTTAGAAGTGTTAGTTTTTGAAATGCTACTCACCCATCTCGCTGTGCTGCCAAGTAACAGCTAAAATACCCTGCCCCTCTGGCCCACAGCCACACCATCCTCCACCACAAAAGGATGTAGCTATTTCCAGAAGCTTGGTGAACACTGCGAGTGTTTTCTGGGAAAACAAAGAAGGGTTGTCAAATCAAGAATAGTGACTGATAAAAGTCACCATAGCTACACTGAGTTACCAAGAAAGAGCAGCTTAGCTAAGCTCTGGATGAGGCTGCATTCCTCCCACTGCAGCTCACCCACCCGAGCAGGAAAGAGCTCTCTTCCTGTTCACATGGAGCCTAATGCGCATCCACTGCAGAATTCCAGGATGGTCATCCTGGCACAACGAAGTGCTTGCCACACTGTGACATGAAGGATTTGCCTTCTAATCCTAGTGAGCAAGCATGGGCACATGTAAGTATCCAATTGTGCCTGAACCGATGAGAAGCATCAGCGAAGAGGACTGTAAATGTGAGCAGAAAGAATAATAATATACACGTGAATTCTCTGCCAAACAAAAATCGAGACAGTTTACCTCCCTGTTCTCAAAAAGTAGGGACCTACCTACACAACTCTCTAGTCAAAGAAAGTCCACGGGTCTGAGATATGTCAAAACTAATGGACAATTGGGATCCTGCTCTGGGAATACAAAATTGAGGTTATGCACAGTGCCATTCTCTCACAGCCTGAAGAAAATCTACAGAGTGTTTAGCGGAGGACAGGCTTTATGCAAAGGCTACATTTTTAGTTAGTCAAGTTATTCTTGGGTTCATCACCGTTCCATTAGGGGAAGGAGAAGGGAAGTAAACAACCACAGCAACTTCTAGGACAGGTGCCATTTCATTCCTGTAGCTGTTTAGCCATTTCTAGAAATGGCTTCTCCTTCTGCACGCTCTATGCTGACAAATGGCATGCAGCAATACATAGGACAATGGAATAGTGTGACCTTTTGCCCCTTTATTTGGCTTCTTGGCTAGCAAACCTGCTAGATCAGTGGGCACTGTTGGCACTGCTCCGAGCTATTCCAGGATGTGTTAGGTTGTAAAGAAAAACCCAGCAAATGTTACCCCAGACAAAACGCTAAAGAAATGTCCTCCCTACTCCCATCTCTTCTTACAGAAACTTACATCCTGCAAAATCCATTATAAAAGTCCAGATCAACACATCTAGTAGTGGATCTAAACTTAGCCACCCACCAGAACATCTGACACACTGCAGCACACACAAACTTTTCAATACCATGCACACTCATTCATGTGTCACACACATACCATGTGCCTTCCCAAGACATAGCCACTCACACATTCTTACATGGCTACTAGACCCTAAAGCCTGCAAAAGAGCCACTCAGCCCCTTCTCGTACTGTATGTAGCATGTTCTTGAATCGAAGATTGATGTGGTCATTTTATCAAAACCTTTCACAGCATCTGATCTGTTTTCTTTTCTTCAACCAGAACTTGTTCTAACCGAACTTCAAGGCATATTCACTATTCACCAGAAGAGGTCACCACACACCTCATTAACGACAAAGGCAGACAACCCAAACTAAAGAGGCTAGGTGGGATCTCACAGGATTGACCTTCTAGTTTTGCTGGGGAAATCTCAGCTCAAAACGCTTGGGGATATGTCATCTCCATGCTGCCCAGGAACAGTTCTCTTTCTTCCTCATGTCAGAGGTTATGAACTGCAGACTAATGTAGCAGCCTTTCTGCTTTCAGCTGCTAATTAGCTGTATGCTCTGCTATATAAACAATTTTATGAACTGAGGCCTGACCTAGCTCCCACTGAAAGTTCAATCTTTCTACAGTAAGGCAATAATATGTAAAACAATTAGATCTCAATTCAAATACCAAAGCTATCTAATACAACACAGAGAATGAAAGACTCCAATTCTGATCAGTTTAGTGCAAGAGCAGCCTAAGAATTTCTGAGGACCAATTTAAAGATCAGGAGGAAGCAAGACTGGCTACCACAGGACTAAAAAGACCTACATGGTTTAAAACCATGCACAGCTAATTCATGTTTTCAGTTGCAGTGTGAATACCTACAACTTGCCTGTGTAGACATTCCCACCTTTCCAAAACAACTGGGCAGCAAGATGCTGTTCATCTTGCTAGAGGTGAAGCTTAGCCAAATATAGAGTTTCAGGTGAGGATTTATGGAACATGAATGCTTCTTTAAGCCTCTGCCTCTTACCAGGCACCAACTCTCCACTTTTTCCTTTGAGAGTTGAGGATATCATTTGCTGAAAAGTGCTGAACCACAGGCGGTAGGACTCTGTGTGCTTAAAGTACCTTGGGAAAAGCGGCTTGTCTATAGATGTCAAAAGAATTTACAGCAAAATTGTTATAAAGATCAGCAAGACTAGCACAGAGCAAAGTCAGGGATCTTCAGCATCAAACCACATAGCAGGACCCCTGAACCTAAAAATGCCCTCATGCATGAAAAAAACCACTCCTTTGGAAGATGAATCGTTGAAAGGGGGCCAGGAACACCTACCAATGAATCAGTGGATGTTGGACTTCTCTCCCTAATGCCATCCAAGTGCCAGCACTGGGGGATAATGAGAGAAGTCAGACTGATCTTGGCTGCTACAGGCCAGGTACAGAAGTCCCATATGACTTCTTTGTTTCCACCCCTCCTGCAGCAGAGATCAGAATCAGGCCCAAGTTCTCTCCCAGCAAGCAACAGTGAGCGACAGAGCATACCAAGACAGCCGTTTGCCTAGCACTGAGCACAAACTCCAGCTGTTTCTTTCCCTCCCTCACTGCTGCTTCCCTGCTGGGCTTCATGAGCATCAGCAGAATGTGATAAATGTGCCTGACAAACCTCATATTAAAATTTTGCCATCAAAACCCAACACTCCAGAACCACCTACGACCTGCTACTAAACGCCAGCCTGCTCCCTGCCTCATCCCCAGGTGGCCTAGGCCCCTTCTTGTCCCAAAGGGCTACAGAGGAAAATATCCCCTCTTCACCCCTATCAAACAGATCAGTGAGCATTAGTGAGAGCAGAACAGATCAGGCAAAGGCAAAATGCATTTTGGGACCCCAGAGAAGAGTGGTGACAGCACTCAATCTATCCTCTTACTGGCCTTTACAGTCCCACAGAAGGTGTTGGTGGACAGGAAAAGGAGAGAGGAAACGTGCGCAGTGGATCGCAGTGGGATGACCAGCCCATAAGGGAAGCTCTGTCTGAGTCACCAGATAGGGAAGGTTTGGTTAATTCCCCACAGATGGGCTATCACAGACACTGGGAGATGAGAGTTCCTCTCAGCACACAGTCCCAGCCACCCGGGAGGTAGGGACCAAATTCTCCTTTGGATTGTGCTTGTGGAGATCCAGTGGATACATGCCAGCTTTACACCAGGTTAGTGAGCTCAACAGTCTCTGTGCCAAGTCCCTTTTCTGCAGGGAGAACTGCTGCTGCAGATCCCCCTGTGCCCCCTCCTGCAATGGGACTTTGCTGTCAGCACGTAACCTAAGGTGAAGCCAATGAAGTGCCAGAAGAGCAAGCAGAGCACCTGCAGCTGGGTAATTACCAGGCAAACCTGGGATCATGATGATGCTGTGCACTGAACCCTGCCTCAGCTCAGCCGCTAGACCACTCGGGAGAGGGCAACGGAGCGGGACAACCAGGCAAATGCTTGGACACCACAGCTAAATGTTAATGTCTCATAATGAGGGGCCCCTGGTGCCAGCTTCCATCAAGGACTTGATGATCCTACTTTGACGAAAGCACTACAAACACGTCACTGCCCTTTCAGCCAGCTGCACTGAGCCAGGAAATGCTGGCCTGAGCAATTGGGAAGGGGAGGGAGGCTGAAAGGGGTCACTGCGCTAGGAAGGAGGAGGATAATGAGTTACTGCGGCAGTGCTCCAGCGGTACCTATCTAAGCATGCCACACACTATCAACTTCAGAGCCTGGCTTCCTCACAATAGCCTGTAGAGATGAGGCTGATATATCCCCAGAGGAATAGTAAGCCCTAACCCTACTCTTTTAATAAGAAATAAGATCTCTGCTGGTACAGGAGAAATATCTCAATAAGCCAGGAAACAATTAACTCAGTGTCTGAATATTCACAAGAGTATTCACACTACTCTGAGCCCTGAGAAGATCCAGAATATAAAGCAGATACTTTTGCTGGATGGCTTTCTGCTTCTAACTACTTCTTTCCACTGCGCTAAATCTGATTTGAACCCAGCTGTTGACTAGATGGACTGAAGCTGTCCTCATTGTCTAGGTTATGCAGCACTCTGTGAAACACACTCACACCGTGTCGTTGTTTTGGGAGATGGTACATCCTTTTCTTCTGCTTATGGACAGCATCCAGCTGCAATGCACTAGGATGACAGGCAATGACACAAGTTGCAATAAGGAAAAGTCCAACTAGATACTGTTTCTTGAAGATTTTAAAAACTTGACAAGGCACTGAGCAATTTGATTTAAATTGGTTCTGCTTTTAGTATGAGATTGTACCACAGACCTCCAGAAGTCCTTTCCAACCTTAATTATTCTGATTTTACCAACACAGTCATAGATGCGGACTGTGCTAGCGCATGTATTTCCAACAGTTACCAGAGATACAATTCAGAAGTCCCCCAAAACAAGTTCAGAGATCTTGAGGTCAAGAAGATTTATTATCCCTCTATATGCAGGCTTGTGACAAGCCAATCAAAGCAACAAAACGACCCTAGGCTTTTTCAGAGGAGAAGAGGGAAACCTGAAACTGCCCTGACCTTCTCTTACGGTCTTGTTACACTGCAAAGTACACACCTCAAACCTCCAAAATGATGATTTCATTTTCTAGTAAGATTCAGATCAAATGTGGTTTTAATCAACAACAAAAAAAATCCCAACATGTAATAACATCAGACCTCTCTTTCTGTCACAGAGGGATGTTTATAAGCTATCTCCTTAAAATATCCATTTCTAGAGACACATAACAATTATGTTGTAAACTGATCGGCAGATGAAAAGAGGCTGAAAACATTAAACCTGCTAGCACATCACAGAATTATTTTTTCCAAACTTTCAGTACCAACAAGACTCTCAACCTCAAAGATCAGATGAAAAGCTCCAAATGGTCCTTCATTTCCCTCTCCTCCATACAGATCCAGCTTAATGGCCTTTAACTTCCTGCATCACGTGTGCAAAAATGCAGTGAGAGAGCAAGATGTATTACTGCATACTCAATAACATTTCCATTTTTCAGTGGGGCCAAATTTCAAGCCCCTAAAAAACATGTGACTTAACAGATCTTATTGCTGCTGTTCCCCCCGCCCCCAAAACAGAAAAAAGGGTCATTTCTCGGTATGGAACCTAGTAAAAAACTCATTAGAACAGATGGGGCATTTGGAGAATCAGTTCCCTAGATACATCTTCAGCAGGGACCCACACATCTCCCAGGCGCTTTTACAGTAGAGGGAGGTCTGGCCAACAGCAGCGATTTAAATACCCTCAAGACCCTGCCCAAGAACTGATTCAGTTTCTTCTGCTCCCCCTAACATTTCACAGAACTCATTTTGTTTGAAGCTGGTGCTTCAATTCATTTAAAAAACAAACAAACAACACAAAACATAACACAAACCCCTCCCTAAATCAAAAAAAATGACCAAACACACATTCTGATCCTGAAGCTTTTTAGTGTCCCTGTAACTGTACATGTGGTAAGGAAGATGTTGGAGCTGTGCTTCCTTTCCAGCTAATTTCAGGTTGAATACAAGTTGTGTATGATAAACTGAGAAAGAACACAGAGGAAGTATTTTAAGCTGGATCCTGGGGGAAAAAGAAATTTCTTCCTCAACTTAAGCCATACAGAAGCTTTTGGTGCATGTCACCTGCTTTCAGCCACACTCCTTGTCACTCAGGCCAGTAACTAATGCAACTTACTTGTCAAATTTTTAGGACCTGGATTCCCCTTCTTCTCCAAATCACACTCGTTTGTCTCATAGGTTACTAATGCCGTATTATTATGTTAGGCAATAACATTTAGTTCTTACTTAGTGTGTTTTATGAGACCCCTGTCCCTCTGATTAGATACTTCACAGTGACAAGGGAGACAGGTGAATGTGCAATGGATACGATTTGCTTCCTGTCTCACTTTACACTTCTCTCAATTATTTTTTCTCTGGATGGAAAGAAAAGGTTTAGCAGCCAACCCAAGGAACACAGAGCTAAGCAAACTGATGTATGTAAGTGACACCAAGACAGCAGGCTGCAGAGACCTTCAGATTCACAGCACCAGAATGATGCTGCATTGCCTAAGTGTAAAATGCTCCTTTTATTCGCCATCAGAAAAAGAGAACTGTTTCCTCCCTCCTCCTCCTGGGAGAATGAAAACAGATCAGAACCTCAAACCAATCCTTGCACTGGCAGGAACTCAAAAGGTAGACTTGGGAGGGGTTGGAGGAAGATATAAAAGCTGGTAGCTGGAGACACAGAGCACCACTGAACTGGAGAGACTCAAGGGGAAGAGGAATCAGAGACACCAAAACATGAAGATGAACCTGAAACTTATTTTTTGCCCTGGATTCCTTCTGCTGCTTATTGTCAGCCAAAACCAGGCAAGGGCCAGGCCCATTTCCAGCTTACAGGTAAGTGACTGGCTGATCAATAGAACTGAAAGAAGCTGATGCTTCTTTAAGACTTAGACACTTCAGATTAGCTCCATTTCTTCCAACCCCAGCTAAAGCAGCAGGAGACAGTCAAAGAGATCATGACAGCAGGAGCCCTGAGGTGGGCAGACACAGAGTTATTAAATAGAGGGAAACTAAAATAATCAATTACTGGATTTAAGTTTCTGATCACATGAGGCAATTGAAAGGAAAATGTTTTTTCCTGTTGGGTTGACTTGGGGATTGCAGATTTAAGGTCATCCTGTGACTGAGTGAAGCAATAAACTTTTGGAGTAAAAGGAATTTTTCTGGGAGGACTTCAATCTAGAGCCCAAGAACACTCACCTGCATGCATCTCCCTGCAGCCCCTGGTTTAAGCTGAAAGTGGAATTAATGGGTTGTACCTGCATGATCACCGCCTCAGCTCAGTAGTGCAGTAATGCAATCCCTGCTTGTGAGTCCCAGAGGTAGAACATGAGGAAAAGAGAAAGTGCATGTGTGTGTGTCTGTGTGTATTTGTGTGCCCAGGAATTTCTAGTCATTAGGAAAATACATTTCAGCTACCTGACTAGGAATCTGGTATTCCCAAATATGAAGTAACCTCCCAATCTGCAGAGAAATATATAATCCTTCTAGCACCAATTTCAGCATGTGTCCTGTCATTGCATTGCATCTCTTACTATTCCAAGGTATCAACTACTTTTTCTTCTTCCTTCTTCAGTCTTGACCAAGCCTCCTTCATCGTCTTTCACAATTTATCCCATACCCCAGACCCCCAGCTCCAGGAAAGACTTAACTGGCAGTTTGTCAGCTCAGAACTACAGAATACAGTAACAGCATAGAGCCTTAGAGCATTTTGAGGGAGCACACAGTGTTAGCTCAGAGCAGCTTGGTGAGCCAGAAGAAACTAAAGATAATGATCATAAGCTTCAGAAATCACTTCAGTACTTTCATCTTTTGATAAATGTTCAAAATAAGTTTCTCCAAACTTAGCACTGAGCATGGCTTATATGACAATAATGACAGAGTTCCCAGAATCCCTCCTTTTTTTCCCCTCTCTTCCTTCTCCACCATCTACCTTTCCCTTTTTTTAGAGTCTGTCCAAACTGTTAGATGAGGACCTGGAGCATCCCTTGGTCTCAGAAGAGAGGGACCGTGGTGACATGATCCCAACAGATGCCTTTGATCAGCCAGATGCTGAATTCCAGTGGACCCAAAACACCAGGGACCAGCCTGAGAGCATGTCCATGGGTGACAGTGCTGTCCAGAGGTTCTTCAGTGACCTCTTAAGTTTACCCCGTAGATACCAAGGCAGAAGCAAAAAGGGCCTCTCCAGGGGCTGCTTTGGTGTCAAGCTGGACAGAATCGGGTCACTGAGCGGACTGGGATGCTAACTGCTTACTACGGTAAGAGAAAGCCAGAAGCATGTGGTCTGTCTGTTCATGTATAACTTGCATAAATATGCAGAAGAGCAGATTTAATTCAACTTTAAGGAAATGGTGCTTTAAAGTAATTTTTACCTTCCTATCCCAACAAAGTTTACTGATTTTACCCTCCTCAGAATTCACTGTCATCAGATGCATACTTAAAACCTGTGAATGCCACATCTCTGCTTTACCTCCTTTCATTCCTTTCTCCGAGTCAGCTGTGTGCATTTCATCTTGTCACAGAAGCCAGATCAGAGAGGTTTTCACCAGCTCCCCAGGGATGCTTGTGTCAATCCAAAGAAATTCCGAGCAGAACAGTGGAGCTGAACCTGGCCCTAGAACAGTAAGAAATCAGTTAATTTCCATGCGTGAAATCCTGTCCACTTCTCTTTCTTTTACTTATTCCTCTGCTTTCTTGACAGAACTGACTTTGAGGTTTCAAAGGACCTGTTGCCTTTCAGTGAGATATTCAGCCCTTATTCACATTGGCTCCACCAATCCATCTACTACATGATATACTGAGCAAATTGCACCCCATTTCTCCCCTGAAGTACGTGGCCAATAGAATGCACCATTGCTGTACTGCCTATTTGCATCAGAGTAATAATTTGTGAACATCTATCTGAAATTTAATAAAAAAAATATTTGTACTGTTTGTGTAATAAGTGTATAAATAAACAAGTCTCATTATGTCACAGATAATAAACTGTTTTCATCATTTGGTGAATTTGCTTCAAGCCTTTGCTGTGATTCCTTCATGTATCATTCCTGAAATTGAAACACTGCCCCAGTTTGCAGTTAGACACAATCCACTAGAATTCAGAAGCACATCAGAGAACTGCTTTGTGGTAAAAAGGACTTTTTAGCTGCTCATGGGGAGAGGGGAAAGGAAAAAAAAAAANNNGGAAAGGGGAAAAAAAAAAAAAAAAAAAAAAAAGACACCAGATCAAACGAGCCCTTCTTTTTACCAAAAGAACCTTCCTGAAGTTAAGATATTACTGTCTGAATGCAAGTATAACAGGAACAAGACTGACATAGCCATCTTCACAACAGAGTCATCAGAAACCAGGACACAAACCCCAAGTCTTTGACCACCACAATTCAAACCAAGAGGATAGCTGTCTTAGCTGACATCAGTAGAAAGCTGTTACTCTGCATTTGGATCTGCCACCAACAGAGGAATGAGAACTGCATTTTACAGAAATAAAAAAAAAAAAAATTCTTACTAGTATATCTCATCCTGTCCAAAAAAGAATACTACCCTTCTTTGAAGAAAGTGTGAGGGCACCCTACTCTTCCACAGGCAGATCCAGATATTGCAAAGCATTTTTCTAACAAAAAAGTCAAGTCAAGATTACACAAAAAAATGTATCTAACAGTTCTATTTTTTAAGCAAACCAAGTATTCCCTGAATCTAGCTGTGAACGAATTGGAGAACAGCTACTTGGCAAACATCCTGAGCCAAAGGAATTCTGTGTGAAGGCTGGTTTGCCAAGATCATGACTGTGCTATCCTGATGCTGAGGAGAGCTGAACCCTGCAGGCAGTTCCATGAAAATCCATAAGGCTGCTCACACAAATGTCTACACTGACAGTCACAAATGAAGGCACAGCTGTTCACTTCCAGCCTTTTGCTTGGAGTAGACAGATGGGCTACACAGTTGTACTCCTCCCATTCTCTTGCCCACAAGACAGATGCTCCTGGAATAAAATATTCTGGTAATAAGCCTATTCCTAACAGGACCCCTGGATACAAACTGCAACATGGAGCACAGACATCTATGCAAAGCAAGTTCATCAGCAACCATCTAGCTGCACATGCGCTGAGTCTCTGGCAGTTCAGATCTCATTAAGAAAGCCTGTTTGCACAGAGCAGCTAGAGGTCTAGTTTCTGGGCCTGCCTCAACCACTTAAATGCTATGATTTTGTTCTGCTCCGTCTAACCACAATTCCTACAGAATGAAGGCAACCCAGGACCCATCGGAGAGCTATTCAGAGCCTAACTAGACAAAGCTTTGTTCTTCTCTCACGCTGTTTTCAATATATAGCTTCCACCCTGAAACCACAGACTTGCTCTAGGAAGGACATCAGTACAAGCAGCTCATAAACATATGTTTCAACACTTAAGAGATGACTATCAGAGACCAGAAACCACAGAATGATTTGTTAATGGAGATACCCTACCCTTGTACAAGCTACCAACAGCTTCTTTCTCTATTTTTGTGCAATCTTTTACCCTTTCAGTATCTCTTGCACATTTAGAAATTACCATTAATTCTACCTGTCTGGCTATTCCATCCTCTGGAATCTTTCTCTCCTCAGACCAGTAGTTATGAGGCTACCAACACAAATCCTGAGCAGAAAATTCAACAACATATCCTGAAGGCTTCTCTAGTTAACAGGTTTTTTTTATGTCTTATGCTATTTGCTACTTACTGTGTTTACGTTAACTTTGATAACAAAGCAACAGTGAAAGTGCCATAAACAGATGCTCACTGGCAAGGAATGGTCTCATCACTGACATAGGCCCCCCTGAGGACAAGCTCTTGAACAATGGGATAGTCCATATAATGAATTTATTATACTTTGTGTTGTCCTTCCTGAGCAAAACAACAAGAAAATTTAGCATTTCACCAGCCAGATGAAGAATTAAAGTGAGGAATGAAGGATGAAAGAATAAATGAATTTTCAGCATAATCCACATATCAATAGACAGGCTATGCATGCCTTAAAACTAATGTTGCGGTCTGATCAGTGTGAACAGCTTTTCTAGACAGAGCCCCATAGACTGCACAGTAATTCATGGGCGAGGTGTCCTAGAGGTCTGCAGTCTTGTCAGGCCATACAGGTAACACTCTCCCTTGCTGGAGCTTCCATCACACAGAGACCTGAACAAGCATAAGCAAAGGGATTTCTGCTTCACTATCCTGACTTAACACACCCTCATAGAGTCAGGAAGAGATTTTCACTTCTTTTCCCCCAATACACAACAACTTACTTTTGCTAAGAAGAAGCAGACATGCTTACTTACAGGAACCTGACAGGAAGCAGCCAGCTTTCTTGAACAGAGTCCCTCTTCAGGGATGCTAGCCCTGGGGCTGGCCCAGGTGCAACCTATATGGTGGAAAGGTTAATCCACACAGCCCACGGACATTCCAGTGTCAAACAATGAAGAGTTAGTATCTTGTGACAGTTGGTGCTAATGGGAAGGTTACAACCTCCTTGTTAATAATCCTGGGTCGGATAGCTTGCTCCTAGCTCTCAGTAACTCTAGGAGCAGGCACATTCTCATAGGCATAAAAGCTTCCTGATGTTGAAATGTCAACACTGAATACATTGAAAATCCAATGATGGTCAAGTGGTACTGGAGTTTGTTTCTTGAACATCCTCAGCCTGTTTCCAAACCCAGCTACACTAACATAAAGTGTGGGTCATCGAAATTATTTGCAGATAAAAAAAACAGATTTCAGAGGAGGTTGAAGACTGAGCTGTGAGCACTTGTGAAGAGAATCCTACAGAAGATGAGTAAGAAACAGATAAGAACTCCAATTCCACAGAGGCTAAACTGGTAACGCACCATCCCATCACCCGGCATTTTGTGTGAACATTTTAAAAAGCCACTTTTCAGAAAGCAGGAACAATTTATTTCAGATAAAAGGCTCCATAATTAGATCCCTAGGACTGAAGCCAGGTGTGTTTGTACTTTAGGTAATTTGCTGAGTTCTATTAGCATTTAAATAATCAAAGCTAACCTTTGAAGTTAGCATGCTAGTCAGATGGGGGAAGCTCATCTCTAGCTGTGCCATTTCCATCTCTGCTAAAAAGCAGAGCATGAATTTACAGACTAGGATTACAGAAGTTGCCGAGGAGTAAAGCCTGCAGTAAAATTACTCCTACACAGAAAGAAACATACAGCTATCTTTCTCAAATGTGTCTGCTTTTGGGGTACCTGTTTACAAGTGATGTTCATCAGCAATCAAGATTTAGTCTCATCCAAGACTCAAGCCTGCCTAGTTTATTCTTAGAGGGCTAAGGTGTATTTATTTCCTTTGGTCATCACACAGTTCCTATATACTCTCACTTCTTTATCCCTTTCCACTTCTGTCTGTCTCTACTACACATGAAATCAAGGATGATGCACATCCTCACCTTAGCTATTGTTGTGGTTTAACCCTGACTGGCAACTAAGCACCACACAGCCGCTCGCTCACCCTCCCCCTACCCCAGTGGAATGGGGGAGAGAATCAGGGAGGGGAAAAAACAACCAAACCCTAAAACCCGTGGGTTGAAATAAAGACAGTTTAATAGGACAGCAGAGAAAGAGAAAATAACAATAATAACAACAGAATATACAAAACAAGTGATACACAATGCAATTGCTCACCACCCAATGCCCAGCCTGCCCCCAAGCAGCAATCACTCCCTCCCCTGGCCAGCTCCCCCAGTTTCTATACTGAGCTTGACATCAGGTGGTATGGAATAGCCCTGATGGCTAATTGGGATCAGCTGTCCTGCCTGCATTCCCTCCCAGATTCTTGTGCACCTGGCAGAGCATGGGAAGCTGAAAAGTGTAAACAACTGAAACCAGGACAGCTATCTGCCTTTATTCTATATCAACATAACACTCCCACCTGATGCAAGCTTCCTTCATTCATGTACTGTACTTTCAAAACACGCACCTCGTTTCTCTGCCAGATTCTTCATTGCTGTGATGCTTTAAACAAAGCCACTCGCCAACTGTTAAGACTGCTGGATGCAGAGATCATTGTCCCACACCAGCTGGTACTGCCAGTTTGCTTCCAATCTAAGAGAAATTATGTCAGCAGTGGGTAGATCTGTGGAATAGAAGGACAAGAAAATGGGGAAAGGAGATGTAAAAACATGATGTGTGTTGTTGCTTGTTCATACAGCACCTAGCAGTAGTAAGTCCACAACAGCTTGGTTCAAAACTCAGAGGCAAGTCTTTCTTTGGCTTTGCTGAGCTTTAGGACAGTCTCTGAAATAAAAGCCCAAGCAGAAATCACTGCATATCAAGTGAAATCAGAGAGATTTATGAGTGTACTTGCTAAGCAAACGAGGAAGGCAGAAGGCAGAGACTTACTGTAACTGTAATTGCTTTAACATTACGCAGATGGTGATTGAAAGGACCCTGTCTGCTGCTCTACCCACTGGATACCACGGGTTCTGCCTTTCATTCTGTAAGGATCTAACAGGGTCATCTTGATTTGCACCCCAGGACCAGGGGAAATTGTACTCATTTATAGTTGAAATTTGCCATTCGCACAGAAGAGATACTGAAAGTTTTACTGAAAGTTAATGAGAAACCGCTGTAAAGCTCTGAGGCAAAATAAGAGAAAGTTTCATACAAGCAGGCTGTCTGTTGCAGTTGCCAAATTGGTAATTCAGACACTTTTATCTGGGGAACCTAAATCCAAAGAGCTACAAAATCTCGCTCTTTGGGCAAGGCCCCTGGGCTTTCTGGAAAGAACATTTGTTCCACAGGAATTTCTCACTCCAACCCAAGCTGTGGGGGACAGAACACACCATCATTTATGGGAAAGATGGTGGGATATGAAGAGAGGATGGTGACTGATTCAGTGCTGTAGCCAAGGCATGGCTGGAGAGCAAGTAATGTTTATAGCAAAGTGGTCAGCTATACCATTGCTTAAGGCAGACTTAGGCCACTAAAGGGTTAGTGCCCCTTAGCTATAGAGGGAAGGGTTTGCTGACAATGCCAGAGGAAGGCAAGAACCATCATCATATGACCTTGCAAGGCAGGGAAATCTCCTAAAGCCAAATATCAGGATGTGGTCTATTCACTTAGCACAAAAATATGTATACAGAGAAGAAAAAGCTGTTGGGAGCTGCTGCAGACAGAGGAAAATTTCTGATTCCCCCCGCTTCTCTCCCCCATGGAGGAGAAATGATCCATCCTCATCCCCTTGGAGGGGAAAAGAACTCCTTGCTTGGGCCAGCTCGCAGCTCCTGCGTGCCTGCAGATGAGAGGCAGAGCAAACAGGCAGAAAGTGCAAGGTCCTTTCACTGCATCAGCTCCTACCTAACAGTGATGGAGAGTGGAGGGGGAGGAAATCATGAGTGCTGCCAGGAGGGGAGGAGATGACTCGGGGCAGTTCTCTCCCTCTGGAGGATTTGCTGCACTCAGGGGACCCCCCTCTCCTGAAGGGTCACCTGTGGGGCCAGTTGTAACCAGTTTCCTTATCGAAGCCGGGGGGCAGCGTGCGGCACTCCGGCTCCTGCGGGGATCTGGCGGGAGGCAGCTGAGCTCCCTGCGGGCAGAGAGTGGGGATATAAGGAGAGGCATCCATGGGCAGAGCAGCGACACAGTGCTGAGCTGGGTTAGGACAGGATAGGATATAGATAGGATATAGGATAGGACAGGACAGGATAGGATGCAGCTCTCGGCTCTGTGCGGCGGGGCCTCGCTGCTGCTGCTCGTCCTGCCGTGGGCAGGAGCGCAGCCGGCCGGCGGCGAGCACGGTGCGGAGCTGCGGTCCCTGCAGGTACCGGGGCCGGGGCGGGCCGGGGGGAAGCGGGCAGGAGCGGGGCTCCCTGTCCCCCGCCGCCCTCCCTCCTCCCTTCTCCTCCCCCCTCCAGGACCTCCTGGAGGCGCTGGGGCAGCTCCGGGAGGAGGAAGGGGAACCGGGCCTGGAAGACGAGCCGGTGGCCGGGGCTGAGGACGGCAGCCCCGAGTGGGACCTGCCGGGGGCGGAGGGCGGCCCGCCGGCTGCCCCGCTCCCGGCGCCCAGCCCGGCCCAGCCGGCGGAGGGGCAGAGCCCGTGGAGGGGCCTCCTCTCCTCCTACAGACGGAGGCACTTCTCCGGCTGCTTTGGGACGAGGATGGAGCGGATCGGCGCGCAGACCGGGCTGGGATGCAGCCAGTACAAAGCCCGTAGGTGCCGGTCAGGGCCGCGGCTCGCCGCGGCGAGGGAAGCGGGGGAGGCCGGAGCTCGGCCCGGGCCCCCGCGGCGGAGGCGGCCGCTGTCCCCGGCTGGAGGCCTCGGAGCGGCTCCCCCAGCAGCGCTCTGCCCTTCTCTCCCAGGTTTCTGGAGGAGAGGGAGAAGCTGAAGCCGGGGCCGGCTCCCAAGCGCTTCCTGAGTCTCCAGGCCGGTGGCCAGCAGCAGCCAGCCAGGCTCCCCCCGGAGCCTCCGCGGCGGCGGGGTACGGGGCAATAAACTTTTGTACAAAGCCTGCGTTGCCTTTTGTGAGTGTTTGTTCGGTCACGGCGTGGCACACGGTCAGAAGATCCAGAAACCCCTCCAGACCGCTCCTCTCCCTCTTCCCTAAGGGCTCGGTCCCGACCCTGGCCAGAGCATCCCACCCGGTCGGGCCAAGCCTCTGCCGGAGGGTCGCAGGAGCAGGGAGGGTGGGGGTTGCATCCTTCAGGACAACGATCAGTCCAGTGGCCCTTTGCCGACGGTGTCACCGCTGCGAGCGGCGAATCCTCCCAGGAGGGGGGCACTGGGCTGTCTCCGGGCAGCGTCCTGCGTGCGCCCCTGTCCCACGGGCTAAGCCGCTGGTACCACGCCAAGGCTGGCACGGCGGGCCGGCACGGGAGCCGCTAAGGACGGCGGGGCTACACCGCCTCAAGCCCCCGGCAGCGCGGCGGCGGCGCTGCGGGCGAAGGGCCCCTTCAGCACCCGGGACAGACGCCAGTCGCCCCGCACGCCGCGCGCCGGTCCCGCCGGGCTGCCCCCATCTCCCGGGGCTGCCCCCCCCGCCCGGGGGCTGCCCCCATCTCCCTGGGGCTCCCTCCACCTGCCCAGGGCTCCCTTCCGTCTGCCCGGGGCTCCCCCCGCCTGTCCGGGACTGCCCCCGCCTGCCCGGGGCCGTCCCCATCTCCCTGGGGCTCCCTCCACCTGCCCAGGGCTCCCTTCTGTCTGCCCGGGGCTCCCCCTGCCTGCCCGGGGCTGCCCCCCGTCTTCCCGGGGCTCCCTCCACCTGCCCGGGGCTGCCCCCCATCTCCCTGGGGCTGACCCCCGTCTGCCCGGGGCTCCCGGTTCCCCGACGCAGGCCCGGAGCACAGGCGAGCCCAGCTGCCCCGGCCCAGCGCAGCTCGCATGAGCGCTCTTCCCTAAGCTCATGCCACTCGGCTTCAGCGAAGGACCCCGCTCCTCTGCCCGGGTTTTGTGCAAAGCCCCCCCGTCCCTCGAGGCAGGGCTGTGAAGCACAGGGAGCCCTAAGTGGGCAGAAAGGCGCCGGGCATTGCCGAATGCTCTCAAGGCACCGAGAGAGGCAGCGCCCGCGCTGCCTGCCTTGAGCCTGGAGAGTCCAGCAAAGGATGAGGCAGCCACATCATGCACATAATATATCCCAATCATCGGGAGAAACAATCCATGTTTGGGATGAAAATAAGTTTCCTCTCCCATGGAAAGAGTGAGGCACCACTTAACTATCTCAACTGCAGCATGGCCTGCCCTATGATCTTGATTCTGCACGCCCTGCACCGCGCGTTACTACGTTTCCCTTTTGTTTCTCGCACTGGTGGTCTCACCTCTTCATTTCCTTCTTAATCTAACAGAATTGCGAGGCAAGGAAAGAAAGCTCAGGTGGCATAGTCTTGTCAAAGGATTTAGTGACCAAGAGATGAAAGGAATCCGAACCCAGCCTCCTCCTCAGAACAGGACTACAAAGGCTCTTCACAACCAGCTCACACTCCAGCACTCGTCAGCTGCAAAACGGCAATAGAACGGACATCACTGGAAGGGTGTGCAGCAGGTAGGGGCATCACCTGGGACAGATCTATCACCAGAAGGAATCCACATGACACCAGCCCCTAGGCTTACAGTCCTTAGCCTTTCAGGGCTGAAAAACAAGGACATCCCATCAACCTGCTGGGGAAGGGGCAGCATCACCCTCAGCTGAGCTCTGTCCGTGTACCATCCTCCTCCGCACAGGGATCCACACAGGGGGCTGCCAGCAGCACCCTTGGCGCTCTCCTTCTCTGCTCTGAGCAACCAGTGCTGCTTTCTAATGGAGCCTCACATCCCCACACCTCCTATCCCATACCCAGGGACACTAGGGAAATGTGCCTGTTTCCCAACCCTAAAACCCATCACGGTATGCTTGTCCTAAGAACCGGCTGCCCTGTTAAAACTCTCAACAGGGGTTTTGCTAGGCAAGTGGCCAGCAGAACATGGGCAATGCCTGGATCTTCACTATCCATTGCTGGGATATGAAGCCTAAAGTTCGTATTAATCCTGCCAGGGTGATGCTACTGAGATACCACAAGCAAACAAACAAGTGAGCTGTATAGCTTCAACAACCAGGAGCTGAGCTCTGACATTTTACACTCCATTTGCTTTGGCAGGACTGTGAGATGGATAATAGAGGGCAGAATTTGGCTTTGAAAATACAATAGCTACTGTGACAGTCAGCCATTTTATCCCTATGTATACATGTACATGAAATAGTGCATGTACATTCTATTATGTATACGTAGTACATGAAATAGTGCACAGAAATCTTCCTGTCTTAGAAAGTGTTGTCAAGGCTGATATCAAGCCCCTACATCTCATTTGTCTGCTGTGGAATACAGAAGATGGAAAAAGAACAAACCAGTAAAAGAAAGAAGTATCTTTGGGTCCAGGTTAGTGAACACAACCCTGGAATTTTAAATTGTTTCACAGGGACAGGTCACTCCAAGCTAAATATTTCGCACTTATGACTGATATTGTGTTCCTTGGTTTCTTGCTGCTGGGTTTGTGCCCCAGAGGTTGCTTTACAGATGTGCTGAGCTCTCGGGTAAAACTCAGATCAAGCAACAGAATGTTTTTGCACAGTGACAGCACTAGAGAATACTTAGTGGGTGGGGAGGGTGAAAGGAAAGACACAAAAAATAAAACAGTAACAGATCCCAGTTATCTTAAATTGCATGCTCAATATTAATAATTCTGGTTTATCTTCTCACACTCTCTCAGTTTACAAAACGAAGTTATGTCCTGGTGCAAACAAACACATACACACCCGCGAGCAGTGGTAAGAGAATACTTGTAACTAATTAGTGAATTAGACAGACACTGCAGCATGGAGTGTTAATTAAAAAAAAAAAAAAGCTATCAGGATCTTTGTTTTTTCTTAATAGCACAAAATGTGTTAGGACACACAGTAATACAAAGAACAAGTACTGCCTCCATGGGCTGAAAAAAGGAAGTATTGGGGAAAAATATCGAGTTCTCTTACAGTAAAGGGCTTCATCAGAACACATGCAGATTTGGGATGACTTCAGGCTATATTAGGAAAAAGTAGCATTTGAGCTTGACTTCACAACCTTGAGAACGTCCTTTCTTGTATAATTTTGGTAGCTGATCATGTGAACAGTGCGTGCAACATGTTTGTACACAAACACCGTGTTAAGACATTCAAGATGAGAAATATTTTATCGTTCTATTATTATTTAGAAACTACTCAGGAGATACTTTCAAGAACTATATCTGAATTAAAAGTCAAAAAGATTTGAGTAAAATTATTACTAGACTGACATATTCACCTTGCTTGCATATTCATTCGTGTTTCAAATTAGAACAACAAGAAACGTTAGGAAAATGCAGGCTAAGCAATATGCTTCACGATTTATAACTCTCCTGCAGTTCTGTTAAAAAGACCAATTTTCAGTTGCACTGTACACACAAAGACAACGCTGGAAGAGGAATTTGCAGCAAATCTATATTTTTGTAATGTCTCGTTTAAGCATAGGCAGGTTTTAGCTATCTTGAAAAATTCAGCTCTGAAAGAAACAAATAAATACTTTTTAATATATTAAACTAAATATTTCATTTTAACCCCTCCCAAAACACACATATACACAAATTCATTTATTCTTCCTTGGGGCCAGCTTCTGATACCTTTGCTGAATAACACCGAAAGCCAGCTATCTAAAGTTCTTATCGAGCAAGCCACTTTCTTGCATAACGGCACAAGAAGATTATTCCTGAATCTGACCATTTAAATTTTATTGATGTAGGGTCAAGCCTTACCATCGATGTAAGAAATCCCATTGATTTAAACATTTAGCTGTTAATAAAGACTAGTGTTTTTCAATGGTGCCGAAGTCAGTTGTCGTGGGGGGCTGGTGGTACTCGGTGTCCCTGCAGAGTCAGTCTAGAAGTTATCGGCTGTATTGAGGTGCAGGTCGGGGCGCCTCTGTTGTTGGCAACATACAAATACAAAGTCTCAACGGTGATATCACCTCAACAGCAATCGCAAAAGAGAAGTGGCCCAAACCTGGCATTTTCAGCACACTCGATGGTATGCGGTGGCTGTGCATATTCCATATATAGAAGGAAAATGTGCACGATACTTTAGGTGTCCTAAAAGCAGATTTATCTTCAGCCTTTCCTCTCCACCAAATACTCATCTGAAAAGCCCACTGTTTTCCCTGTAAAAGGTAATTTCCCTATGGAAAGCTTCTAACTGAGCGGAGTTTAGAGCAGTTTCAGGGTTGCTTCCCATCTCCGAAAATCTGACCATAGGGGTCTCTTGAAAGAAAATTGCTAAGAATTTCCAACTGGACTATGTAATCACAGCGCCTGGTATCAAGAGGAGGGGGAGTGACATGAAATCACTGACTTGTGACATACATTCCTCAGCAACAGCAGCTGCTGCCTAATGACAGCTAATAAAGGGAATCTTCCCTTGACAGAGCTGCATGCCTGCAGTGGGACTGGAATGTGCCCCAGATAAATCCACTGATAACCTAGGAAGCAGAGATCACACCCAAAGGGTATAAAAAGACAAGCTTCGGAAGAGAGGATAGGACAAGGAAGAGAGAGACCTGAAGAGACATCTCAGAAGAAACAGCTTGAACTTCCCTATTTGCAACAAACCCAGCACCATGGACACTAAAGGCTCATTTTCCTGTGGCTTCCTCTTGCTGCTGCTCATCCAACTCCAGTCCAGCAGAGCCAACCCTATCTACAGCCTCAGCCCTGCCAAAGAACTGGCCAGCATGGAGGTGAGGACTCTCTTCTTTTGCAAGGTTAAACTTTTGGGGTGCTTAGCAGAGTGTGAGGTGGTGGTTTTGCCTTTCTTTTGCATGATCGGATAGCGACATCAGCAATCACATGCTGGGGAACAAAGTCTCAGTTGTCCCAGCCTATAGAGCTCAGAAGCTCTATAGAGCAATATCCTCCAGTGCTGAGTTCACTTGAGCTCCTGGGAAGCAGTGGGAAACAAAATTCTGATGTTGCGGGATGTCTGCTTTGGGTTCTTTTTCTCTTTCCACTGTCCTGGGAGAAAAGTCCCAGAGAGGGAAAAAATCATCACAGTAGCTCTGTAAGAACAAACAGAAAACTTTCAGGTCCCACTAAAGCAGGACAGCCATACGGCTCTAGCTTTGTGGATTTAAGAGAAGTGGCTGCATGTGGATGGGAGATGAGGAGGTAAAGTGGAGCACCCAAAGTCAAACTTCTAGAAAAGTTGCTAGAGGAATAGCATGATCATTTAGTGACTCATCCAGAAAAGCTTCTAGAGCTATGAAATTACCCGGTGTGTATTTAACAAATGATAGAGGACATTCATTGTTGCAGCACAATAGAAGCTTAAGACTCAGTCTTGCAAGATGAAGCCCAAAAGCTCAAACCTTTCCTTGGACTGGTACTAGTGACCAGCTTCTCACAGCATCAGACCCTGAGAACAAACTCCCTAAGATGATTAGGACAGTGTCAGCCAAAGCTAAAACTGCCCCATGCCTCTAGGCTGTTTGCAGCAGCTAGCAGAGAAGAGTGGCTTCCAAATGCATTCACTGTCAAGCAAGCCATAAGGCTCACTCCTCTCCACTCTACTTCTAGAGATGGACAATTAGATTCCTCTAATTGGTTGAGCTGCCCTTGAGGAGGTTATCTGATCCCTGTGACGCAAAGCTTTAAAAATTATAGAGAACGGTATAGGAAGAAGTCACACAGCAGACACAAATTTAGCATACGGGTATTTTCAGGGAGACGCATGTTACTTTAAGGAGCAGCAATCATGTAACTCCTCGGGCAGAGATTAGTGAAAACACCGGCAGCTTCTCCAAGTGATGCCCATTGAAATAGCCAGGGTTGACAAGCAAGTAGATGGTCTTAGCCAAAAAGAAGAGAAAGGCAAATGCTGGCAAGCAGCATTGCAGGCAACTTCTGAGAACATGGGAGTGGACTATGGATTCAGAGGTACTTTGAGATTGTGTACCATTGGTGGGTTGAGTAGTATCTCCCTGTACAACTCAGACCTTGTTTTTTTCCTCTGCCAAGAACTCTTCTAACCTTGCCAGTAAGATACACTTTGGTGGCAAGCAGCTTCAATCAGCTCTCAGCTAGAGCTACACAAAAGGTGGAGTTAACATGAACAGGGATTTACTGCAGAGGACAGAGCTCAAGTACCACCAGCAGCCCTGGGATCCAACCTGACAGTCTCCCTAGGGCTGGCTATGGGACCACTGATGAATGCAGAATTAGATGACTGGAAGAGCTAGCAAATAACCACAAAAGTAGGAGTTTCATTAAATTAATCCTTCTCTTGTAGGCTCTGCTGGAGAGACTGGAGGATAAGTTTGCAATGATTGAAGCCCTGGAGTCCAATGCTGACCTGCAAGAACCCAAAACCCAAGAGGAGATCCCACCAGAACTCATAGATGACAGTGATGACCAGAAGGCTGAACCCAGGCTAGCACCCAGCACCCCTCTGTCCTACAGGGACCCCTTCCTCAAGAGACTGAGGGGACTGCAGATGCCCAGGATGATGAGAGATTCTGGCTGCTTCGGGAGAAGAATCGATAGAATTGGCTCCCTCAGTGGAATGGGTTGCAATGGTGAGTCCCGCCTAAACCATTTCGCTGAATAGAACAGACTGCATCTGTTTCATGTGACAAGGGAAGAACAGGCTCTCATTTAAGTCTTTAATAAGTCAGAGCTTGAGAAAGGAATTCCTTTCTAGCCTAATACTTAAGCAGTATTGGTTTTTCAGAAGAAACCCAGTGTCTATTGATTTGGTAGGTAAAAGCACTGCTGACAACGGCAGCATATACTGAGAGAGAAACAGACTCTAGTAACATTTATTTCATACTTGGCTTGCAGGTTCCAGGAAGAATTAGGACAACCTCCCTATACCCTACTCCGAAGAATGCTTTACAGTACCCGTTCCTCCCAAGATGAAAGCCGGATGCTTTCTAAGCTCTTCAACAGAAAGTGATTCCTATTTTTATTTATTTATTTATTTATTTATTTGATGTTTTTTAAAGAACATTTCTTACTCTAGCACCAAGAGACCATCTTGAAATAAAACTAACACATTAGACATCTATGCTGGACCTCTCTCCTGTCTGTTGCATTCAAATTTCTTGTATTTTCCTAAAGTCGAAAGCCTATGTTTTATTGGTACTCTGGTACCCACAAGGCTGGATCTTTCTTACACATGACAGAGAAAGTATGAACTTGGTAGAAATGAAAATGAGTTTTTCCACTAGAGTTTTTCCCTCCCGAAGAAATTATAACAGATTAGCAGGCAAAAAGCTTGCTCAATATTGAAAGACCAACATGAGTCCTCCTATAGACAGGGTTTCAGTAACAAGAGAGTCCTTTTGCTGGTATAGATTATTCAGTCAAGGGAAGTGCCACAAATCCCTCATGTAAGCAAAATTTACATTAAAAGAAATAAGAAAAAACCATAACACACTGCAATTTTCAAGATAACCAGAGGGAGGAAAGGGAATTCATTGTATATGCTTTCTAGCACTGACCAAATAAAGGTTACGAGCATCAACAGAAAGATACATCATTAACTGTGTCTTGTCTCACTCTGCTTGTGGCTGAGGTGCTGATCCCCAGCGTTTCCTGATAGATTCTAAAGTGGCTTGAATCCTATCACAGTATTTCTCATCTGAAGGCAGGTGGGATCGCTCCAATTACAAAGCAGCTTGTACATAACATTTATCACTTTCTGGGAAAGGCCCCTCATAAAGTTGTTCTAAACATGGCTAATGGAAACATTGCAAGTCTGATAAGGGTTTCATTTAAGCCTCTGTAGCTAGATTTCACACCCATGATGTGAATTTGACCCAAACCACACTCTGCCCCCACCTCAAATAGGGTTATATTGCCAAGACCACACCTAAGGACCAAATAGCTTGGATTCCCAAGTCAGCCACAGCAATGGCATTGAGCCCGGGCTCAATGCAACTGTCCTGTGGTCACATATGCCGCTGGATACTGCGTTATTTTGAGCATCTACTTTTGGGTCTCATTCCCAGCATCCACTACCCAAGCACCCCGGAAAGCTCGTTTAGGGCCTAAGAACACAGCAGCACCGGGATAGACTCAACTGCAGAAGTCTCATTCTGACTTGGCTTATGCATATGCACATAGGGAGAGGAACGATACTTAGTGAAGACAGGCTACGGGGAGGCAGATGTGCCAGAGCTGTGACAGTTGCTGACAAGAGCTCTCAGGAACCATAGCTACAGTGAAACCGTAAGTTTGAGTGTTGAATGGCACACCACTCCTGCACATGCCCGTTTACAGCTAAGGCTGCTGTACCACTTTAATAGGGCTTATGTCACACATCACATTTCTGACAAGCCACCCTCCCAGTCACACTCTGTACTGCTGACATGGCCTCTGAGAGGCATCTGCATGCTCCTTACCACACTGCGCCTTGCAATTCTTCCCTACAGAAGAAGAGCAGAAGCCTACTCTGAGGGAACAATTTTACTCCACTTCAATGGGAAACAACACCTAGTGTGATACAAATCACGTGTCAGAGCCTCTCCTTCCAGCAACATCAAAGATAAAAATACTATGTGCAGTAGTGCCCACATAGGTTTCCCCGGCAGAAGAACCGATTCCCAGGTCAAGCCTCCCAGCAGCTACCATGAGGCATCTCTGCAGTGAAAAGCTACAGTGACTTTGCATTTACTCAAGAGGTGGTTTCACAAATTAAGGTGGCGTGAAGTCACCCTTTGGGGAGCCTTTGTGGGGACAACGGGGCTTTGTCTTCTCAAACAGGCTTGATAAACACACCCCTGTAGCCACCTGTTTCCCACCGCAGCACGATGGGAACACGCAGGAGGATCCCTCCACAGTAGCAACAGGCAACAGCCTGAATGACTTCCCACGTGCTGCTGTAAAGGAAAGTAAAAACAATCCTCGTACTCTAACAATAACAGCCCTCGCTTGAGCTGATTTTTACCCAGTCAAGCAAAACTTGCATAGACACTGTAAATTGTCCCTCCCTGTCAGCCCCTCAGGGCATAAAACACTAATGAGTCCAGTGGAATGTGCTAAATATGGCAAGAAGAGTTGGCGCTGCCTGACCCAAAGCCAGGTGGGTCCAGTATTAACAGCAAGCCAGTTCCCGGTGGAACAAGTCTGTATTGACTTGCAGACAGTATGTTAATAGACCCTGCGGTCTGGGAGAACCTAATTGAGAGTAGGCAATCTAGGAAAAAAGCATCTCTGTGGCTGGATTTTTACTGCTACTCCCATAAACACACTGAGCTGTAAAGCTCCCCCAGGGAAATCTCACAGTCAGGTCAGAATAGGACTGCACACAGAAACAAGCACTTGGAAAAGCTGAATGACAGAAACCCAGCACTGATCAGCTCTACAGGCAAAGAGCATCACCCCCAAGGACAAGCAAAGCCACCACTGTTGCTGTAAGAGCTGGATCAGAGAGAGCAGGGAACAGTCTTGGGAACAGCCAGGCCCAAACAACCACACAGACAAAAGCAGCCCACTGCTGATGGAGAAAGCGAGGACATCTGAAAGCTACATGTCTCTCTTGAGCTGTATTGATTGATTTCTAAGGAGGCTACAGAAAGACTGTGGCCAAGAGAATGCATATAGAAAACATAAAAGGCTCCACTAGGAACTTGCTTTCAGCAAGGCCAGGAATTTCATCCTGTAGGTGCAGAGATGATGGATCCTGGAGTGAGCTAGCAAGTGAATTAATTTATCATCTGTTTCACAGAATAGCCACTACACTGTGACCCAGCAGTATCAATGGCAAGTGCCGCAGCTCTGTTCTTCACCAAAGATCAGCAGGCTGACCTTTACAGCAGGGAAAGAAAAGAGGCACAAGCAGTTACCACAGCACGGGATGCATTACATGTTCGTGCTCTACCTTACTTTGCAGCAATGTGGACTTGTGTTCATGGCTCAAAGATTGAAAGGACAGTCCTATTGTCCCACGTACATATCAGGTGCTAACCTGAGAGCCTTTAATTTCTTCTGCTGCTGCTGTCACTGCAGTGGATTTGCACAGTTGCACATGCTATCCATGAAAGGATGCGGCCATTCCTTTTAATTAGACCCTGCCCTCTTCCAGAAGTGGCCAGTTCTGCACAGACCCCATCTAAACGTGAAGTAGCTTCCTTCAGGTTTGTAGTGGATCTGCCTTTGGCACCTGTAAATTTTGGAAACTAATCCTGGTAGAACTTCAGAGCAAAAGATGGGATTGAACTGGAGGAGGAACAAGCAGTATCGGACTCTTATGAGGGCATGAACCAAAGATACGTTAATCTTCAGTTCTACGTTAATTCCTACTAAGTTGTCACACCTATCCAAGATACATCTCAAATCTTCTAGAGAAAATTCCCCTAGGGGAAGGTAAGGTTGGTGACGTGTCAAAAATAGTGTAGGAAAAAGGCTAGTGGCCATGCAACAAATCAAGCGCTTCGGAGTTTTGCTTTAGGAACTGTGCTCTGAGTTAGCCCCAAGACAGGGAATCAGTGTAGCTTGTAATTGTAAACGATTCACAGAGTCATAGAGTCACTAAGGTTGGAAAAGACCTCTGAGATCATCTAGTCCAACCGTCAACCCAACATCACCATGCCTACTAAACCATGTCTCGAAATTCAGAAACAGTCCAGCCACAGGATGCCTTTGGGACAAAGCTACCACTGCAAAGCAAGAGCTGATATCAAATGCAGCTAATGCAGGTCAGGTTCCAAGTAACTATTCAGCACTGAGCATGGGGCAGGGTCCTGAAATCCTGCCCTCCTCCACCCTGTCATGCATAGGAGTGCATTATAAACCTTAATCACCCCCCCACAACACAGCACGTAGGCTGCATCCAAGTGCTCATTGTGCAAAGGAAGAAATATCCCAGTGGGACCAGACAAGGACCAGGCTAACACCCTCCACCCAGCTCTAATGACATTTGCCACCTCCTGCAATGCCAGACTTCATACTTGCTTCCTAATAGCTCCTGGCAGTAACCCTGCCTGGCAGTGCATAATTCAGCAGCTTTCTTTCCTTTGAACTTTGCAATACAGTAATTACACTAGCATGCTTCACGCACACTGTAAGACATGAGCCTCATTTGGAAAAGTGGTCTGGTTGGTGTGGGGTTTTTTTGCAAATTAGATTTGAGGGTTTCTTTCACCCTCAGAGACCGCACTATCCCTTACCAGCTTCCCACTAGATGAAACGTTTCACTGAAATCCCAGTTTGGAGGCAAGAATGCCAATAGGAGCTGTCACCACTGCTTTGTTTCTCTAAGAAATCACATGTGAAGTATAGGGCACACATCCTCCACCGCTGCAGGGAAGCGTGGAGCTGTGCCAATCTGCATAACAATCTGGCCATATCCAGCCTGCTTGATTTACTTTCACTGAAGCTTGGCCCCCAAAGGCCTTTAGTGTGTCCCAGTCATCCTAGGCAGCAACTCTTTACAGACGATAGTACGCTGGCACCATGCCCAAAGACAGAGGCTACCAGCAGTATGGTCATACAGTTCAGAATTTAGCAGAAAGCCTGTTGACAACTCTGCCGCGTTGAGAACAGCCTCTCCCCGAGTCTCTCGCATGCTTACCCAGAGGTACAGCTCCCATTAGACTGTTGGCACCCAGCGGTCCAACACTTGTCTCAACTTTCACACTGGACAAGGAAGAGTCCACAGGCATTTCTGAGAGATACAGGAAGGGGGAATCTTTTCTGGTGCTTTTCTCACACCTTTGAGGTGTGAAACATCTTGAAACAAACCAAGAATGTTTCTTGAGGCAGATGTCCCTGTGCTGTCATTCCCTGCTGGAGCTGCTGGGGGAGTCAGCAAGGGTCTCAGGGTTGTCCTGTCTTTTCTGTTAGAGTCATGAGCTCTTCAACACCCTATTGTTTTCTATGTTCATGCATTCAAACTGGTACATATGGGTTCCAGTCTCCTGCTCCTAGATGCTTAAGAATCACTAAAATGTGTGTTAAACCATACATGGCCCATACAGCAACTCTTGCTTTATTTCTGCAGTTTTGAAACAGCCTGGAGAAAGGGACATCCTGCTTACTTTTAAACAGTGATCTCAACGTCTAAACCTCACAAACTGATACCCCTCACTTCCCAGATGGTGGTGGAACTCACTGCCATCTCATTCCAGCTACGAACAAGCATTTCCACACGCTGCGTTTGACAAGCTGCAGCGGATGCTGAAGAGGCCGAGTGTGTCCCACTGCCGCTGAGAAGCGCTTCAGCACCCTGGACAAGAAGAGCAGCTTCATCCTCTCCTCGGACGCTCAGCGCAGCCAAAGCTCAGGGCGGCCGTTCACTGCTTCTTCCTGCGTGTGCCGCATGAAACACGCCTGTATGTGTATGCACACATGCTCAAGTAGGCAGCTTGTACCCTGCCAGCGAAGCAAAGCGAAAATGTAAAAAAAAAAAAAAAAAAAAAAAAATCACACAAAACACTTGCTGATAAATCACTTGTTGNTGAACACCACTAAATTCTTCTGCTAGATAGACAGTTTACAGGTACAGGGATCATGACACATGGTTGGATTTAATGAGTCTATAAACCTCGGCAGAAAGGGATTTTAATCTAAACATGAGGTGGGCTGCTTTAAGCATAAATGTATTACACAGCTTTTCTAGTAACCACCTCTATCACCCATGATAAAATGCAAGACAAACCACCACTTATAACTGGTTTTGGTCCCTCCTTCAGGCAAGAAACTTTACTGCTTTTATTCTCTGCAATAGGAATCACCTTGCATATAATCTTGACACCCAAAGCAGCCTTAAAGCTGATAAAGGCTCTAACCAAGCGTCTGGTATATGCCTCAGCCCAGCTGACTGCTTTAGTAGGTTTGGCTGCAAGGAATTTGCCATTACACCAAACTGTCAAGCTGTGTGTGTAAGCACAGACAGACACACCTCTCCCATCACTTTTTTGGGGTACGGGAGGTGAGAAAGTAGACAAGAGACACATAGACAATTTCCTCCTTTACTATTATGCTGAAGTGGCAGTTGATGTACCTCAGTTTTAGGAAGGAAATGCTTCTCTCATTCCCTCCTACAGTACTGCACTTATGACTGAAGGCAGTAGCAGAGCTGAAGCAGACTTCCCCCTGCTCTTTTCTCCTGATCAATCTCTTCTACTCCATTTCCTCGCTAGGAGTACAGCTTAATTTAAGACCACCATGGCACTTCTTATTTAGCTGCCAAACACAGATTTTCCACCACCCCTTCCCAACAGATGCTTTTATCTATTTCAGGCTCTCCCTGTCATTACATACACACCAAGTGAGAGACTGAGGGCAGGACCAGACAAGCTGCTGGCTAACTTGGTATTAGAGTGCGTCAGAGAGCTACTATATGCACCCTGTACAACACAGCTACTCGATCCAGAAAAAACAGCACAAACGTGGAAACGCAGCAAGCTTTTGGGTCAGATATTTCTACAGTGCTCAAAGACTGTACTTACTCATATTTTTGGCCTGTAAGCATCAAAAATTGTCACAAGTTCTTTTCTTTTCCTACAAGGTAGACAGCAGGATAAAGCATGAAAGATAGCCACAAACTAAATAAAAGCTAAAGATGAAATTAAGATTTTTCACATCCTGGAGAAGTCACTTGTAAAACAAGAGGTGCAGCACTGCACTCTAAATGTCTTTCATTAACTTACTGGGAGGAAGGTGGAAAGCAAGAGTTCTCAGGTAAGAAAAGCAGCAGTTGCCTCTAGTGGAATGTGCACAATTCAGCTCCTTATCAAACATCTGGTAATTCCCTCCTTTTAAACAGCTTTTGTGAGAGAACATGGTCACAACCTAAAGGATTACGGTAATTCCTATCTTTGCCCAGCCTCAGAGCACCTTCTGCACAAACTGTTAGATCCAGACAGCTCATAAAGAGCAACTACTCATCCACCTCAAATCATGTTCTTGGATATTGCCATGTTCTACTAGTTTTATTATAACAAAGGGCAAAAATAAGACACTAAAAACATCAAAAGGCCTTGAAAGTGCTGAAGGAGACACACAAACATTTTACTCTCAGACATGTTATGGTTACATGAATACTTCCCAAGTGCCATAGTTCAAATAAAAATATATTCATACAAATTTAAAAAAAATACAATTTATATACACTGTGGAATTAGCTTACATCATTTCATAACAAAAAACAGTGCAAAAAAACCAAATGGAAAGGTAAGTTGCTACCATTGGAATGGCTCACAGTAAGTTAACAATTCAAACCTGCATAATTAACACTGCACAGGAAACCATGAGGCAGGGGAGAATGCCCCATACTACCCCCTAACTTTTGCCATCAATACTTATCCAGTTCTTAGTTACTATTCCTTTAGTGTTGCTCTGAGTAAAAGGTTACAGGCACCTATGTTAGAAGTAAGTTCCTTGGTAAATCACTAAGCAACCAGAGCCAGAGTTAGGAGCAGTTAATGTGTTGTAAGAAAGGAATTAAGTGACCAAAGTGTGAGAACAAGACTGATTCAACACCAGTCTCTTTGCATCAGCCCTTAGCAGACGGGAAATGCTGCATCTCCAAACATCAGATGAACTGGTAATTCCCTTCCTGCAGGCTACATAACAGTGATTGCACGCTGAGATTTCCCTTTAAAGCAGCTGACAGGGTCACCCACCATCCTCATTTAAAACTTCTTTACTAAAGGAGTGAAAGGGATGTGTTTTCCAGCTGAAACATTTGAGTAAGATAGACACATAGCCAGAGCAGACAGTGCTGACAGCACGCTGAAGGCAAGTGGCCTTCTTGTGGGGAAGCGCAGCTGGTACTCAGACAAACCTTGACAAGATTTTTCAGCCTGTCTTGTCTGGATTGCCTGACTCCAGGCCTCAGCAGCGATAACAAGACATCCTGCAGAAAAATACACTGCTGCAGTTTGTGTACAGAAATAAAACAGGACATGACCAGCTCAAGGTAAGCAATCTAAGGAGCCCTGTTCATGTGCAGGAAGAGAAGGAACCTCCCACACACAGTCACTCAACATGAGCAAGAGGAAAAAGATTTGTCATGGAGAGACATAGGGTATTCTTGACAGGTGCTCTGAGAGTATGGGATTGCTAATTCCACATTAGAGTGATCTGAAATCCCATCAAAACAGGATTCCTGTGATTCATAACTGTCCACCAGCACAAATCCTTTGAATGAAAGGTAGGTTAACAGAAGCATATTTCAAACCTACAGTCCAGCTTCAGGAGTACAAAAGGGTGCTGGAATTTTCTTGGGATAGCTCAGTGCAAGACCAGAGCTCAGGGAACACAATCATTTTAGAAATCATCTGCAGAGACTACACAGAGAGAACAAACATCCTTACTCTACTTACAGGGAAAGAACTTGCACGTCAAGAACAGAAGGCGATGCCAACTCATATACTCTAAGGAACATGCCACACCTGTCCCAGCTAAGGAGTCCAGGTTGAAGGCACAAGATGGATACTGGCTGTAGGAAAACACCTTTGCTTTACTCCTGGAAGTTTAAGAGCTTGCATGCCTTACTTGAAATGGAGCTAGGATATTTGGAAGCCAGCAAAACTATTTTAGTGGAGGAGACAAGAGCTGTTGCTTCAAGTTCTACAGTAAGAAAGGGAAAAGAATGAATGTATTCCCTGCTCTTTAGATAGGCGACTTCTCAAGCAGCCCTGGAGAATAGCCATAGTTAACAAAGGGTCCTGGGACACACATAGCTTCCTTTGCAACAACTGCCATTGCACGTACCACAGCCCACTCTTTCCTTTATGGAAATGGTATAAATCTATCCTTGAAAACAAATGAAGATCTGCCCTCCCTCTCTTAATAAGGCAGCAGGTGGGAAAGAACATTAAGTGAAAAAAAGGCCTCCAGATGTCAATGGAGAGGAATAAAAATTAAAATCTAAATGCTTACAAACAGCTTTGCTAAAACCTAACTTTCCAGCTGAGCCATGCCATGCACTGTATGACAAGGACAAATTCTACCCTAAAACTTGGCCTCGGGAACCATTTGTAAGACCAAGTTTTCTCTCATCTGCTGGACAAAATCCAAGAGCCTCCCATGACTCAGTTGTCTTTATTCCAAAAGCACAGCTAACGAATACATCTGTCCACCAACTATCCAGACTGCAAAGACTCCATGAACATCTAAGAGTTCCAGTGACTCAAAGAGCCCTACATCAAGACCATGGCTGGTGACCTGGGCACAAAACCTCCTCCTAAGCCTAACTGTAGTAGGGATTAGCAGCTAGCAGTGTGCAGAGCAGTGCCCTGGGACAATCCGCTTCCACAAAGTCACTAAAAGAGGCTGTTTTAACAGATTTAGTGTTTTGACACATGTAAGGAAAGGGCACAACTTCTTCAGGCTTAGTCAGGAAAATCTTCAGCATAGAGTTCCTGAATTCAGAAAATACAACAATGTCTGACTTCCTTCTGACACAGCTCTCATCTAGCCAACTCCTTGCGGCAGACAACAGGTTAACTGGAGTGCTCAGAGGCTCTGTAGAAGCTTTTGTGGGATACATTCCCCACTTTACCTGGCCCAGACTCTTGGCTGAGAGAATGCTCTGTGCTTTATCAAGCCAATCAGCTCAGCAGTCCCTGGAGGCACAATGCTGGCTTCCCACTGAGGGTTATCTGTATGCAAAACTCAGGAGGGCAGGTGCCTGCTGGAACAATACAGGTGCTGGCCAGGATGGTACCTGCTAAAGCAGTGAACTGGATGCAACTGGCTTCTAAGTGCTGATTTTACCCTTACAGATATTCACCTGCTGCAGTTGCAAACATTATCCCACGCATTTTTAGAGAGCAGACAGCCCCACTCATCACCCTGCAGCAGATCCTGCCCGTTAGTCACTAGCACCAAGTATCTCTCCTGTATGGCAGCCTGCAGTTACACCAGCTCCTCTCATGACAGAGATAATCCAATCAAGCCCAGAGACAGGGCATCGGTTCTATTTGCCTCCAGAAAGCAAGACTTCACCATGCTCTGAGGATGTGGGCTTCCCTGGTCTCTAACCCCAGCTGCAAAGGTGTCCCTGGCTCTCACTGTTGGATCAGTACAAGGACAAAGTGCCTACAAATGCCAAGAAATGCAGGAGTCTCAGGGTAGTGACAAAGTGGAGTGCCACAAAGTGACTTAGAAGAGTCTTTTACAGGGAGGTAATAGCAACAGCTAACAGGGAGAAGAGATCTCCCTTCTCTGAGATGCTCTGCAAATGTATTAAATATTTATAATCCCAAACAGTAACTGGAATTGAACTGTTTTGAACTCCTGATTTACTGAGCTGCTGTCAAAAGTCAGCTGCTGTCAAAAACTTCACAGCAGGGATGCTTCCCCATGAAAGGAGGAGAGAAATTAGGAACAAATGAAGCCAGAGTGGAAAAGCATGGGCAACTGGGAGCACCCAGAGAGGTGCATTTCCAAAAACTCAGGTTTTTTAATACTGCTTTTGAGAAAAGCTATCTTCCAGAGCAGCTATTTGATAACTGCAAACTTCAGTATCTCCTCTCAGCCTTGACAGTGACCCTTTTCTCACACAAATAAGGCAACAGTTGCAGGAACAAGGGAGGAAGAGGAAAAGGCAGACAT
Source organism: Scopus umbretta (assembly GCA_013400535.1). Classification (NCBI taxonomy): domain Eukaryota; kingdom Metazoa; phylum Chordata; class Aves; order Pelecaniformes; family Scopidae; genus Scopus; species Scopus umbretta. Next base: position 66,141 of record VZTL01015942.1, read on the forward strand.
ACAGGAGGACAGGGAAAAGATGCTGCAGTTCTCTGCACAGGACACAGTGGAGCTAGATGGTTCTTTTTTCCAACCCTTAAAAAAAACCAAAACAAAACAAAATAGTAGAACATACAGTGTCAGGACAACATCTGATGAAAGGAGATAATTGGGGCACAGGAAAAGAAAAAACCTGGATCAAGAGTGGTCAAACCAAGTGCCTGAGACCAATCAACAGCTCTGAACTCAGGCAGCTCCTCTAATTCTCTGGCTAGCAAGGTGTTTTCCAGCTCCCCAGGCTTGATATGCATGTGAGAAGCCAAACGGCAAATCTTGGGCCTTGTGGGGTCCAAGCAGAATGCGAGCGCGTGTGCAGGCTTGGAAGAGGGAGGTAGCCACACCGACAGTGGGGCAGGGTGGGCAGGGGCATCAAATGGTCTGATAGTGTTGTCTCAGTCTTGCCTGCAGAAACTCGTGGGTCAGGTTGTGCCGAGTGATTATCCCAACAATCTTAAAGAGGAAGAAAAGAGGAAAAAAGATACAAGTCAGTATCACAGATGTGCCACTAAGAGACGTGCATGGTAGAGCTGTTGTTCTTTCCAACCCCCAAAAAAGAGGGAACCTGCAAGCGGTTCTTGACGCAATGCTGAATTAGAGTGGGTTCGAGTTCAAATCTCACCAAAATAACACCCCTCCCTCTCCCAAGCGCTTATCTACAGGCAAGCCACTGCTTAAGCTGTCTGTTCGGGTGTAGCTAAACTGCTGCTATCATGTCTGGACACAGTAGTAGTTAGTTACCCCCACCTAGGAAGGGAAATCCTGTCCATGTTAGACAGCATATGGATGTAATGAAATCCTTTGGAAAGCAAAAACTGTAATTGGAAATAACAAAGCTGTCTCTTATGGCTTCATCAGAGACATTACTGGTACGCCACATGACGTGACTGCAGATACCTCGTATCAGATACATTCTAGGAAGCTCTAAAGACCCAAACAGAGAAATGGTAAAGACTAGCTAAGTGGTGACTGCACGCTGGCCATTACTAGCTGGCCAGTCACAAAAGGGACCCTCTCCCAGCCTGCTGGGGAAACAGTCAAACCACACGTTTCAGCTGATGAAACACCTCAGTCATTTTACATATTGAAAAGAGTTTAGAACTAGGCTGCTCTCTAGTACTGCAAGAGCACCTTGTAGTAAACATGAACAAATCAGTATCTCTTGTTTTCAAGCAACAGGCTCTGTAGAGTAGCTATTAGGAACTCCAAGACGCAGAAAAAGCACTGCTGTCTCATAGGGACAGACCAGTTCAGGCTTAAGGGAAACAGTTTCTCATGATGTTTATAGGAGCTTACTGACACCTACTGACTATTCCTGAGCACTGTAGATGGCAAAGACAAGTACAGTGAATCAAGCACAAAACATTCAAAGACTCCTTTATTTTGCTGCTCCTTTGAGTAGGAACAGAATGCAAGTTCCCTTCCAGCAGAAAAATGTCCTGCCCCAAAACACAGGAAATTCTGCTCTTGGCCTTGAATAAAGCTGTCAAAGAGGAAGCCAAATTAGTGGCCTCTGATGAGCTCAAGGCCTCTCAACGGGTACAAGACAGTAAGAGCTTCCACATGCTGCCAACCTGAGACATGAGAGAGACTGCACGTCCTGCCCTTTGCAGAGAAAGCAGGAAGCAGGCTTGGACACAAAAGTTAGTGACAAAGTCACAATAATCGCCAACGCTTCAGGGCCTAAAGAAGATCACATTCTGATCCCTTTAAAGCATTTCTGTTTGATGTTAAAAGAGATCTTAATTCTCCCAAAGGTGGAAAGCATTGCAAAAAAGCACAGTGGCTTCCTTCCTCAGCCAAGACAAAACGGAGATAAGGACTCACCTCTCCAACTGCGTTCACAACTGGTAAATGTCTGAGTCCCATTGTCCTAAACAGGTTGAAGACTTGTGACACGTGAGTGTTTGGAGAGACAGCAAAGGGTGATGGGTTCATGTATGGGGTGACATCCTAAGAAAGAAAAGCAATTACATTATTTACAAGAGGCATTTTCACTATCTCTGGGAATCACTAACAAGCAATTCCTACAGCTCCTCCAAGGCACTGATCTCTGGACATTGGACTGTGTGCATCTTCTGTTTCTCCACAAATATGAAATTATTTCAGGAACCTGAATTTGTCATGGCTTGTTTGAACAATCAACCTTTCTGTCACAAAGACAATGACAGGCCTGCTGCTGACTCAGCTGCCAACACACAGAGTTCCAAACAGGTATCAGCAGTTTGCCTGTCCAATCTCACTTAGGCAGGAGTCTAATCTAGAACAAAGTTAAACTAGACAGGCAACATCTTATGCTGAAAGTAAAGCACCTGTGTGTGATGTTGTCTCATAGCAAGTATCAGGATTGATTTCCTCATGCAGACAAGGCTGACTGAATGCATGAGAAGTACAGAATGTTGGTCGCTGCACCAAACGGTGGGCTTCATGCTCTCAGCTTGTTTTAAAGGCTCGGGGCAGACCTAAAAATGTATCAGAAAACACTGTCACACTGCAGTGCATCTCTTACCACTATCATGCGAGGGTTCAGCAATGTGAGGTCCAGGTCATGGATATCTGGATAGCGGGGGTAATCCTCTGACATCTCTGCGTGGGACAGACGAGGCTGACTCGCGCTCTGCAATTAAAACAAATCCCACTGAACTGATGTGTCACCATCCCAGATAGCACATGGGCTGCAAGCAGCACAGCAAACAATGCCTCCCAATCTCCTTCTCCTCCCATGCCCACACATACAACACAGATCTCCTTCTCCTCCCATGCCCACACATACAACACGGATCTCCTTCTCCTCCCATGCCCACACATACAGCACGGATCTCCCTTTCCTCCCATGCCCACACATACAACTTCTGTGGAGGTACTCCTTGCAGCTCACCTCAGCATGCAGCAGTGCAAGCCCAAATCTATACAGGTGTTTATCTGAGAGAGCAACAGATCTGCTCTCCAACCTTTGACAGATCTACACTCAACACTGGAGGGCAGCAACGAATCAGCCTTGTGGAAGATGGGCCTCAAACACAAATGCTTATACCTGATCTCAGTGACACAGCTGACACTCTCCTGGTAAGACCTTGGAATGCAGCAGTAAAAACACACTGTATCTGCTGCTGGTTGCTCTGTTTGTACTTAATACCTGCCCTCCATCCTCCAGTTCTGACAGGACTGCACCTTTATGCAACAAATGGGTCTACTGGTTTATTTTTTTAAACAGTAGCTGTCCTCTTTTCCTGGGGGTGTTTAAACAGAAATTAAGTTATCATTATTCTAGAGCTGCAAGGGAGAATTCACGTTATCCATCTATGCAGCTTTTAAAACACAGATACAGTCCTTAAAGTGTAAAAAAAAGTGTAAAAATAGCTAAATTCTTTTCAGCAGCCCATAAATATTGTTCCCAACCCTCTCAGATGAGAAGATAGGGATGTCTTGCTACAATTCCTGATTAGAAAGACTCACCGACTGGCTCTCGGAGTAACAAACACCCCTGACAAGGAGGGTGACGAGCTGTGAGCGCAAGATCAAGCCATGGAAGGTCAAAGGTCTGAAGCGTTCCTCCATGGTCCACTCTTCACTGGGAGACTGGTCAGGGTACAGGTTGGGGTAGGGAGTATACCTGTGACAGATTTAACACATTATAAACTGCATGAACTTAAGGAGAGACACATACCCCCACCTCCAAAACAACAACAGCTATTTCAGCTCTTTGCAACCCTCTCCTGAACATTTCAGGGACTCTTGCTAAAGACAAGCAAGTCTCTTCTCCACCAAACAAAATACCAGAGAGGGATCAAGAGCCATTACCATGGGCAGAGAATGACAACAGAAGCAGAATGGAGACAGTCTCCTAACCCTCAATTTCAAATCATTTGCTACTAAAGCAATTTTCAGAATCTTAATAATTTGGCACTAATATAAAAGCTGAAGCAACTGACAAAATGACAAAAGTCACAATCACCAGGTTAGAAAGTGATTCACTAGACTGGGCTTCTGCTTGGAAGCAACTGCAGTACAAGCCTGGTGACTCAGCCAGTTACCAGAAAGGTGGTATCAGTATTATGGCACCAAGTTATTAGCTCCTCTCTTGGGAGAAGGGAGCTTCACAGAGCCCTCGGGCTTTTGCAGACAAGAAGGCATCGATTTCTACAGACAAGATATTTCCCCAGGTATTCCACCCTCTCCAGGAAATATTTCTAGATAGGTGTTTGAAGGAAACGTAAGTTAACAGGCTGGACACCATCAAGCCATTAGCCTAGGACACAGTCACAGGTGTGAGCCCCAGCACTGGCTGATGAGACCTGACAAGTCATTTCTCCTAAAAAGTCGATACTAGCACTGCTTCCTCTGACATATGGAATGACAGGGATTCTATGAAGCCTCACAACACATCTCAACATATGGTAACACCCTGTTTCCGTATGTTTGTGCCTACCAGGATCTCTCACCTTCTCTCTAGCATCTGTTGCAGCAGATCCTCCTTTTCTGGTGGCTCCTCCGTTGCTATGTGCTCATCGCACATGTTCCGCAATTCACTTGAAGGGTAGGACTTCATGGACTGACTACGCTTGCGCTGCTCTCCAGCTCGGGTGAGGATGCTAGATTTCTGGATACAACAAACAATTTTCAGATACCCCCCCAGGCAGCTCAACAGTTATCCAAGAGCAACTATGAACTATTTGATCATAGCTTTATGTCACCAGATAAGGTGTTCCTTAGTGCTGCTGCAGTACTTGTAAGAATAGCCAGTAGGACTTTACTCTCCTTGGACAGAGAGAACCTGGAGTTTAGGAACTCAGGCACCCTTTTTTGCTAGAGTCCAAGTATGCCACAAGCATGTTCACTATTCATTCTGACCTTAAATTTTAAGTTTCCCAACAGGCTAAAGCATCTGCCCCACTACTCCTCCTACAAAGGAAAGGAGCATTTAGGCACCTACTACTGATCTCAATGGTGGATTCAGTACTTCAGTGTCAAATCCAAACTTTTTCCATGTCTATCCTAAACAGGTTACTTAGTTCTCTTAACTTTTGCCTCTAGAAATGCAGCCCACTTCTGCCTTTACCATGACCTGGAGAATGGAATGAATTGAGTCCTTGAAAATTCTGTATGGCAGTAAGTGCTTATCTCTAACCTGAATACTGCACTGACTGAAGCCTAGATAACAAAATAAAGGGCCTTCCACCTGCAAAACAAAGCTCTTTACCCTTCAACTTGTCAAACAAGCATCTTCTGATGAGATGCATCCCAGAGTCCTGAGGGAATTGGCTGATGCAGTTGCCAAGCCACTCTCCATATCTGAAAAGTCAGGGCAATCCGGTGAAGTCCCTGATGACTGGAAGAAGGGAAACATTGCACCCATTTTTAAAAAGGGTAGAAAGGAGGACCCTGGGAACTACCGACCTGTCAGCCTCACCTTTGTGCCCGGGAAGATCATGGAACAGATCCTCCTAGAAACTATGCTAAGGCACATGGAGGACAGGGAGGTGATTCGAGACAGCCAGCATGGCTTCACCAAAGGAAAGTCCTGCCTGACCAACCTAATGGCCTTCTATGATGGAGTGACTACATCAGTGGAAAAGGGAAGAGCTACGGATGTCATCTGTCTGGACTTCTTTCTATAAGGCCTTTGACATGGTCCCCCACAACATCCTGTATGGCAATCCCAGGGCAACATGAGCTAACAATGTGCACTTGCAGCCCAGAAGGCCAACCGTACCCTGGGCTGCATCAGAAGAAGTGTGGCCAGCAGGTCAAGGGAGATGATTCTGCCCCTCTACTTGGCTCTTGTGAGACCCCACCTGGAGTCCTGCATCCCGTTCTGGAGCTCTCAGCACAGGAAAGACATGGACCTGCTGGAGCGGGTCCAGAAGAGGCCAGAAAAATGATCAGAAGGATAGAACACTCCTCCTATTAAGAAAGGCTGAGAGTTGGGGTTATTCAGCCTGGAGAAGGCTCCAGGGAGACCTCATTAAGGCCTTTCAGTACTTCAAGGGGGATTATAAGAAAGATGGGGACAAACTTTTTAGCAGGGCCTGTTGCCATAAGACAAGGGGTAATGGTTTTAAATGAAAAGAAGGTAGATTTAGACTAGATATAAGGAAGAAATTTTTTTACAGTGAGGCTGGGGAAACGCTGGCACAGGTTGCCCAGAGAGGTGGTAGATGCCCCATCCCCTGGAAACCCTGATGGCTGGATGGGGCTCTGAGCAGCCTGATCTAGTTGAAGGTGTCCCTGCTCATTGCAGGGGGGTTGGACTGGATGACCTTTAAAGGTCCCTTCCAACCCAAACTATTCCATGATTCTTACCTTGAATTTGATGTTGTTACTTATCAGTTGATTTCCCTTCATGAACTCCCTCTCATTGCCCCGGTTCTCAGTCACAACAGGGAAGGCATGATGGACAGTTGTGCGCAGGATGCTAACAAGGGACTGGATCCTGGTGTGTGGGTAGACATATGTCAAATTGGGTTCCATGATGTCGCTGGCTCGTAGTCTGAGGAAACAGAAGCCCAAGATTGCTGCATGCATCACGTCAGCAACAGAAGGCTGGTGATGTACAAACAAGTAAACAAACCAGTCCCAAAGCAAGATCCCAAAGGAGTGTGCTGTAGTTTAGTTCTGCTACCTCCTCGTACCTGTACGCTCACCTTCACTGCATTATTAAGCCATGCTGGCACAAGTGATGTTTTTAAATATTTTTTTAACATAACATTGCATCAACAATCCACTATAGGCAAGGAAAAAGGTTCCAACTTATAACATAGTAAGTTTTAAACACTACTGGGAAAAGACAACAGGTAGTAAGAAGATGAAATTCTGCAAGAAGCAAAGTCCAGTGGAACATTTTCACAGAGTTCTTGCTGAACCTCACAAATCTGCTCCTCAGATCTCCACCTGTCCACCCCTCCTCAGAAAGGGCTCCAGCACCTCTTTCCAGCCACAGGCCTGATGTCCAACTCCCAACTCCTCTCATAGCAGTACTCCTCAGAGCTGCTCCTCTCAGAGCAGTCAAATTCATTGGAAGATGAAGCATCATCCCCCCGCATTACAGCATTCCTTTCTGAGCAACAACCCTACCACAAACTCTAACCCACAGCCCTGCCAAGAGGAGCAACCTTACTTATCCATTTCCACCTCTGTTTCCCACTCCAGAAGAGGCACTCCTCGCAAGTTCACATGGATGTCATAGATGCCTTTGTTGAAAAAGTCTCCTGTCCATTTGGCTACCTGCAGAGCAAACGGAAGGTATACTGAGTTGTTGCTCCAAGTACAAGACTCCTTGGCTCATCATAGCCCTGGAAGGAACAGAGATTCAGGGCCAGCACATGTTGAACCAGTCTGCGAGAAGACAGAGCTAAGACCCTGCACTCACCATGAGGGTGATCATTATTGGGAGCCCATAGGTGATCTCATTGGTGGATTCAATTAGGATGACAGTCAGGCTAATTGTCATGCGGACCACTCCACCCAGGAATGCTGCCGCCCCAATCAGTGCAAAGGTTCCTGAGTAGATGTGATCCAGGCCAATGTAGCTAGGGTGAAACACAGAGCCCGGAGATTAGAATAACCTGACTGAGAGCTCAGCGTGCGTCTGCAGCACATCTCTTGCACACATACACACACTTGATGCACCTTTTGAGGAGGTTGGCGACCAGGCGTCCGAAGGCAGCACCACAAAGCAGTGATGGCACAAAAAGACCACTGGGCACAGAGATCCCGTATGTCCAACAGGAGAGTAAGAAATAGAGAAGGAAGAACAAGGACAGTGTGACTGGGCTGAAAGTACCTGCAACACAAGAAGAATCATGACTAAAGAGACACAGGTCTGTCAGACAAAGGCAGTAGTCCTGCAGCATCCACCCCTCAGCTCACAGCATGCTCATCTCACAACAGCTACTTAGTCTCCCAGTCCAAACACACATGAAGACAATGAATAAGTGAAAAAGAGAGGAAAAGCAGGCTTTTCTTCCCACGGAGGAGGCTTTCACCTGTTGTACTAGCAGTCCCCCAGAGTCATGATGGCCTGAAGATGCTCTTAGCCTTGCAGTTCTTATGACAAGGCTGTTTCAAGCAAGATGAAGCTCTGAAGCCTAAGCATGGGATGGGCACTGTCTCTTAGCTACTCACCATCCTGGTGGAAGAGCTGCAAGATAGCTGACTCCTGAGGGTTGAAGAAGAGTGTGGCCATGTCATTGTAGGTTTCATTCGGGCAGAAAAAAGTTTTGATGCTTGAATTCACATCCTCCAACATACCCTAATGCAGGACACAAAAGACACGAACAGTTAAAATCCACCCTCTCCCACACTGGTCTTTGTGCAGATTGGGAGTAACCCTTCTGTATAGGGCTGCCAGCCCACGCTTTGGGAAGTTCAAACCAAATATCAATAGCAGAGATGGGGCCTGCAACATCAGTGGGCTCCCTGATTCACAGTTTGAGCTGCTTTTGCCAAAGTACGAAAGCACAAAGGGCAGCTTTCATTATTACCCCAAGCCCCTGCAACTGTCCGTAGGCTTTCACAGAATTTCTGTTATGTACTGCGTGCTGTCAAAAGCTCATTATGTGCCTGTGCTTCTCTGGAGGCTGAACAATGTGATGGGTACACATAATCTTCACATAAGAACCCTCACCTGCAGGCTCAGAGTGTCATTGCCGCTATGACTGGTGGAAGACATCTGCCGGCACTCCCCCAGAACCATGGAGGCTACAAAGACCACAACCGTGGTAGTCAACGACACCAACAGGCTCTCCAAGACCCTGCAAGTACACAATAGAAACCACACACTGAAGCCATGCTCAGTCCTGTAACCCAATCCCCACTCTGCACACAACTTTGATAAGGCTGAGAGAAGACGCAGTCACCACAGCTTAACATCAGAAGCAGGGGACTCTGCAAGTCAAGCTGAATTATGACTTCCTTGCCAGGGATTGCATTAACTCCCCTTTTTAATTGCCTGCCCCAAAAAGGAGCTATTTCTGCCCAGAGAACACATAGTAGTCATATATAAAAAGCCACAGGGAAGAGTTCAGTGATGAGGCTGTTCACATGGGAATGATGTTCTGCAGATGCTTACAGGATAAGAGTCTAGACAGGACTGGACAGGTTGATGCATAGTCTCTCATAATCTCTTTTCTCTTCTAACTGCTGAAGTACACTTTTTTTTTTTTTAAACTTGATCTTCTTATTTAGGAATTGTCTAGAGCAAACAAACAGCTATTTTCTAGAATTACAGGGCAATTCCCTCTCTAAATAGCACAGATATAAGCTCAGTTGTGGATTTAATTAACCAAGATAATTGTGAGAGAGAGGGGAGGGGGGAGAGAGAGAGAGATCAACTATTACCTTCCACATCTGTTTGGACAAGCCATTAAAAAAATACTGCACAGAGACAGAGCTCTGGTTTGTTCAGCTAAAAGAGAGCTCCCTTCACAGCAATTGTAAGGAGGGTTGCAGCTCCCTCTGCACCTCCAGAGCAATTACAAAAATGCAGAGGGACATCTGGTTTCTGGTGTTCACTTTTAGAGTTCTATGGAGACTTCATTTTGTGATTTAAAAAATAACATGTCTGGGATTTCTTCCAATCCCTCTTATTTGGTCTTTTGCTTTGGGACACTGAACACAGACCAGAGATCCCTGCACAAACTCAGAGAGCACAAATACCTGACCAGCTTTGGCTTGGGGTGCACGTTCCGCATGCGGTACTTCGCAAGTCTCTTGTTCAGGCAGTTGAAGGTGGCTCCGAGAAGGCCTCCTACAATTCCCATCAGAATGAAGAAGCCCAAGTCCACAGCTGTCCAGAGGTGGCATTTCTTATCAGACTCAGAGCACTATGTGCAGAAAAGCATAGAAAAAAAGCATTAGAGTAGTTGCTGCAATTTCCTACCAATGCTTCTGTCTCCACAGCAGGAGACTTTCAGCAGCATGACCAAAGGGAAACAATACTGTCTTAGGCTGTCAATTGCAGCTAAATATCAACTGCCCTTCAGTGAAATACAAGCATGTATTGAAAAAAACAGAAAGAAACACTGAATTGACAAAAGGCTGGGAGGGGAGGGAATAACAGCACTAAATCTTACCTTAAACTCCCCAAAGTTCAGCAGCCCAGGCAGCTGGAAAGACCCCCAACTTCCAAACTGAATCCCAGAGCGGAAAAAATTCAGGGTGAAGGTGGCAGCCATGGAACAGAAAAGCTGAGGAAGTAAAAAAAAAAAAAACAAACCAAAACCAACTAAACACTCCCAGAGTAAAGACTGGCACAGTCACCTTTTCCTTATGCTTGGGGAAGGGAACCTCAGAGCCTTCTCAAGCTTTAGAAACAGTCCTACTGAGGTTTAACACCCATTCCCTGCTGCAAACAAGAGCAGGGCTAGAATAGACTAATCATCTGATTTGGTTTCCCACACAGGAAGTTAGGAATTTCACCTAGTAATTCCTGCAGCAAAAGCGCTTTTTTTTTTTTTTGTGTGTCAAAGATGCTAATTTGCAGTTCCAAATCAATTACAATGCACTAATACACCTCATTTAGAGTTGGAATGGAGGTCTTCATTGGCTCTGAGAGCGCTGCTATCTTGGCAAATCCCCTGGCTCCTTTTATCTCCGCAGACCAACTGAATCCCACCAACAGGACATTTGGCATAAGAAATGCAAAAAACATCATGAAACCAAATATATTTTTAAAATACCATCAACTTCATGAAAGTAGGCACTACAGGCAGAGAAATCAGCAACCTGAAGGCACATGGTACTGCTGCAATACAGCTCCCCAAGGCAGAGAAAAGCAGAGAGAAATCCAGCACCTGCCTACTCTGTCTGCTCCCAAAGGATGGGACTGCAAAGAGCCCAGGCACAAAGGCCATTTCTTCCAGGAACACTAAATCTGCTGCCTACAGAGTTGCCCCATAGTTCCACACTTGCCTCTGCTCTTGATCTGTAGTAATTCTGAAGCACTCAGAGCAGGCCATCTTTCTCCTGCCAGAAGAGCTCAGGAGGAGACACAGGATAACCTGAGTGCCTTCACAGACAAGCCCTCCCAAAGGTCCAGCTCAAGGAAGAGGCACACAGAAAGAGCCAGCGTCATTACTCACCACTTTCCATGTAAGTCCCTGGTTCCAGAAGGAGGAACCTTCTTCCAAGCTGAAAAGAGTGCCCCCAATTGGGGCCCCAAAGGCAGCCGCAACCCCTGCAGCAGCTCCAGCAGATACAAAATCCCTTTTATCCCTGCAAGGAAGAGGAACACAATCTCAGTTTAACAAAGCAGAGCTCTGGAGGTGCTTCAATTCTGTAAAGTAAGTGACCATTCCCATTTTTGGCTATATCCCAGGGATACAGGAGCGACAGCTGGGAGAAGTGCTGGCCATGGCAGGCAACACCATTTATTCAGTAACTAGTTGCAGTATCATGCTCTTTCTCTAGAGCACCAACACAGAGCAAAACTCTGGCACTACACGACTGCCCAGTATACGAGGAATCATTCCAAACTGTGGGGCTCCAGCATCTCTTGAAGGAACTACGGAGTGGGAAGGGGAAGATTTTGTTCACATGCAGGTGGACGAGCCTTCTCTGGAGTATATATTGGTCATAAGGGGTGAGTAACTGAGCTTGTTCCCAACAATTAAGCCATTTAACCATTCAGATTAAAGGTTTTAAATGGGTACAGATTTGCTGAGTACAAGAGAACATCAATGAATATGGAGACCAGGGCAGAGCAGCATGGAAGAGTCAAGTCCTGGTGTTGTCTTGCTGCAGAATAAAACTGAAGGACAGTAGAGAGAAATGGAAAAGCCAACTGACTGATTCATCCCAGCCCACCACCCTTCTCCCAAGGAAGTCTGCTCACTCATCCTCCTCTCCCCTCCTCCACATCCTGAGTACAGTACCTGTCACTGCGGAAATAGGGAAAGTTAAATTGGATCTTCCTCAAAGAGATGCTCTGGAACTACAAACAAAGTAAAGATTTAGAAACATAAGAGATGGACACTTACTCCTCACAGTACTCTTACAAAGCAGTGGTGTGACGAGGCCAGCGACCCAGGCCAGCACTAACCTGTGGCAAACCCGCACCCACGACAGCACCACTGTGAATCATCGGACCCTCCTTCCCGACAAAAAGACCTGGAAAAACAGGACTGATGAAGCTACGCACTCCCCCAGCCCCTCTCCCTTGCTGACAATGCCGACAATGCCAGGAGAGATCAGCTCACCACTCCCATGCCAAGGCACAGTCCCCTGTGCCAAGCTTGCAGCTCCTCCCTCTCCTCTCAAGGTGAAGGACGGTGCTGACCCCTGCCCCCTCAGCCCCCCAAACGTTTGTGAAGACTTGCACAGACTTGGCACTCCAAGTGGATGGAATCATTCAAAGACAGCTGTTACAAGAACTCTGAACTCTCCAAGTTACTCTGCCCTGCTGCCTCCTTCAGGCTTCTCTAGACAACGTGTTCTGTAGAATTCTCAGGTGTGCCTCTTGGACTGAGCCACGAAGAGCCACTTCTGATGAGCCTACCCAGAAAAGTACCTGTTCCCCCAAAGACCTGATCCTTCTGTCTATCTTCTACTCTATACATGCATCCAGGGCTCATCACTCTGCTCCAGCCCATCAAAATAATTTTACTGGAAAGGCAGGAGAAGCCCTTTGTGCCGTATGTACAGCAGGGACAGCATTTTTTCCCCTTCAGTGGTTCCTTACCCCAACAAGATCAAGACAACACAGGCCTTCTTACCTCCTGCCACACTGAAGAGCACTCCCATAGCTTTGCACACCACCGTCCGGAGACGCACAACCCCGGGAACCTTTACCCCATTGAGGTAGCACTTAATTTCAGGAATTCCTGATCCAGCTGCTACAGGCTGCAAAAAAGAAACACTGGTGCTGTGCTGCATCGATTTCATAGTTGACCAACTCTATCTCATCAAAGAGCACAGCAAGGGACCAAGAGACCCTGCTTAGCTAAATCAATTAGCACTGTGAAGCTAGTCTGATGTCTTGGGGAAGAACGTGCTTCTAGCAAGAAGGAAACTTCATACCCAGGACCTGTGTGAGAGCAAAGGGAGGCTGTGAAAGGAGCAGCAATGGACCTAAGTCTTACTTGGATCAGGACCAGAAGACTGGCAAGAAAAACAAAGGTCAGGTTGAACCCCAGCAGCTCCAGCAAGGACAAGGCAAGACAGCCTTTCTCAGTGCATTCTTCCACCGCTGCAAGGATGGTCAAGGAAAACAACAGCGTTCACCCCACCAAAACACAATCACTTGGTACTGCCTGGGGGTCCCACCGGCACCAGGAGCCAAGGCTGCGCCTTCTAATCTAGCCAGGGCAGATGACACAACCCATCAGGAAGCCAGGCTTCCTTTTCAGAGCTCAAGACTGAGCTACAAGGAAGGGAAACCACTCATTCTTTCAGGGATTAGCCTTTGCACATGATACTGGAACCACTTCTTGGTTTCAAGGGCTGAATTACATGGGGAAGTTGAAAACTTGATTAATCATTAACAAAACAAGTGATGGCAGAAGTGTGACAGTCAGCTGTGCTGAGCAAAACATGGCAACAGAAAGGAAAAGGTCACTTGAGTCTAACAGGAACCCATTCACTAGGTAAAAGATACAACTTTGCACCACCCGGAACTTGAGCTGGGTAAAGAGCCGTACGAAGAAATCCACAAAGAGGCCCACCTATGAAAAAGAAGACAGATCTGCCATCAGGAATTACTACATACGCATAACAAAGACCGCCCTCTAGTAAGTCCTACCAGAAGTACGCACGCATGGGAGGACAGAGGATGAAGGCGGCAAAAGAAGCATTGTTCAGAGTAAAGTAACTTCAGAAGCTCAGATTTGCTGTCTCCCTCACTCTCACTGGGCCAGATCCATCTTAGAATTATTCCTGAAGAGATGCGTTTCAGAGTACTAATCTGGTAGCATTTTTAACACCCACAACATATTTCAGGGTACAGAAGAAAGCTGGTGTTTAACTGAGGCATACGGTCAGCAAAGCTAATTTTCAAACACTCTAGAAAGCACACACAGTGAAGCTAGTACTGCCAAACGTTAAAAAAATAATGTTCAACTGTAAATTTGCATCCTTTTTTATTAAGTGCTCACTTTGGACAAGTTTTCCTGTATGCAGAGTTAAAGGATTGCCAGAATACTCTGCAAAGAAAGCACAGCAAGGTCTGAAAGGAAAAAAGGCTTCCTGGAAAATAATCTAGCAACAACATGCTACAATTCTCAAAAGACAACTCCAGCTACTAAGCACTCCGTGAAAGAGAACGTTTCCTCCTCTTTACTCCATGGCCATTGACTTCTAAATTATTCCTGCTTAGTCTCCTGAATGTTCCTCATTCCCCAAACAACATAACCCTTACCAGTCCTGTACAGACTCCAATAGCAAAAACCATCACCCACTTCACTGCTTCGTATCTCTGGGCTTTCTGTTTAGGAAGAGAATTAAAAAAAAAAAAAATGACAAGTGAAAGCAACATAGAAATGGGGATCAGAAAAAGGCAGTTTTGGGCTCCACAGCTCAAGTACAGCTAGAGTGATAAATCAACAGAAGATGGTGACAACAGCAAAGTGAAAATAGGGAACTGAAAGTGCTGAACTTGCTCACTTTAACCCTGAGGATCAGAATAGATGCTGGGAGCTATAATGTCTACATGTATTTTTATTCTTTTCATAGAGAAACCAAGAGAGCACATAGAATTTATTTCATAAAGAAGAAAAAAAAAACCCCACAAAACTTCCTGCAGTGAAGCATATTTAGAATCATAGAATGGTTTGGGTTGGAGGGGACCTTTAAAGATCATCTAGTCCCCCCCCCCCCCCCCCCCCGCCATGGGCAGCAACATCTTTCACTAGATCAGTTACTCAAAGCCCCATGCAACCTGAC
>VZTL01015944.1:0-28011 GCA_013400535.1 Scopus umbretta
GTAATGATAGTTTCTATTGAATTATCATGAAGGGTGGGGGAAATTAATCCTGTTTCTCTATGACTTTATACTCAAGCCAACAGAATATCCAGATGGCAGAATCAGCTATCCTTTACATTGTTCCTTTTTTGGGTGTTTTTAAGTCTGCCATTTCTCCTCTCAAGTTTCTTGGTACTCAGCTGTTCTGCTTCACATACCCTAAACTTCATTTTTGCAGCTGTGTTGTATTTTAAGATATTACATTTCCTATAGAATTGAGGTCAGAAGCTTATTATGTGATCCAACACTGCTGTAGTTACTGGAATCATTATTTTCTGCATTATTTTTTTTTCTTCTGGTATACCATATCAGAGCTTAAATTATCAGTTGGGTATTGGTAGGTAAAATATTATACAACCTCTGTGTTTAAATAAGTTTCTGACTGTCAGAAATTTTCTACAATGGTAGAAATCCATTTTTCTGGCTGATTCCTTAAAAAAAGAAAATTAGAAAATCAAGTTTAATTTCTGTAACTAATCTTACATCAAGCATACTACTCAATACTTCTGGTTTTAGTAAAAAGTAGATTTGCAGTGTGATAGGACAGCATGAAATTTCCAGAGGCCAGTGGAATTCCTTTGGTTTAAAATCCTCCAGTCAAATGCAATGGAATAGGCTTGAGCACTGTTAATCTCTGAATAGTGACTGAAGTTCTTAATTCACTGCTCATACGCAGTTCTTCGCAGGGTCTTATAGGAAGCTAGTTATATTACAAGTTATATTACAAAACCAAATACCACCATTAAATTGCTTTGTTTTGAAAGTCTGCATGTTTGTTCCCCAGGAACAAATACTGCAGTGTACACAATCCTTTCTCACTGCTGTTAGTCCTGTTATGTTTCAATACAGAGCAAGAAAAGCATATTACTTAAGGACATGATTTTCAATAGTGTCTAAATCCTATTGATTTTCAATAAGAAAGCTCCGTTTTATATCATCCCCCTGTTACAGCCCTCAACTACTGCAAAGACGCTGGGTGCTAAAACCTGCAGTGTCCTGAGAGTGACTGAAATAAAACACCTACTGTTTACTACTAAATGCTGTGCAAAGCCGAACAGTGAATCACTAAAACTGTATGTCTGACTGTAGCGACATACAAGAGGCATGCAAAAGCCAATGTCCTGATCAAGGGAAAGAGAGGAAGATCCTGCAATGATCACAGCTAGCGATTACCTTCAAGACACAGCCTACAGACAGCAGCCAATATTATCAATCAGGTGGGGCAAACTGAGGAATGCACAGCTTTAAATACCTACACAGCTGCAGTTCCCTTTGAAACCTTGATTTTTCTCTTATGCAACTCATTTGTGTCTTTGTTTACCTCTTTTCCCCAAAAGTCAAGTTAAAGAGTTACATGGTCTTTTAGCACATATGATGCTAGGACAGCTTTTTTGTAGAGAAGCAGGAACACTTGCACGGGGATCTGCATTCAAAAGGGACCACTTGGCAGCACACTACCATGACCTTTCCCCTGCCATATGCCAAAAGCTGTTGCTACACAATGCATATTTAATTCCATAAGTTGAAAATAGATTTGCAAAATTAACCTATGTCTTTTACATGGTGGTTGCTAGTTAGAAAAATTAACATCCATTTAAAAAATATCTAACCTTTATGGACTCCTAACTTGTAAAAGCCCTCGTCTGGATACCTCAGGTGAAATTAAAAGAATATTTATATAAAAAGCCTTGCAAATTTCCTTCTTTATCATCTTCAAGTGCTGAAAGATGTGATCTACTACACATACACAGGCAAGCTAATGATCCCTGAGTTTACATGGTATTATGGAAGCCAAAACTTGTTTTCATGTGGTAAATTCTCAACACGGAGAGGAATGAACTCAGTATATACTGAGTTATATACTGACAGAGACACACAGGAAAAGAAGCAACTGAAAAGATAGTTGCTACTCCAAGTTTAGAGTGGAACAGATTCCTTGTCTAAAAACCAGATTAACTTTCTTTATTCACGTTGTGTTTATTCACGTTGTGAGTAGGAAGGAAGGAATGGCGTGGGAACTACCACGCTGATTTTCAGGTCCTGCTCTGGACACCAAAACATCCCAGTTTCACCCTGAGAAGTAATAAACACCGTGTATATAAATACTGAGGTGCTCTTGCACTTCGTAGTAATGGTGTGAAAAAGCAGCGCACAGACAAATCACCTGAAATATGAGTAGATAAACATCACTCGAGTGACTAGCACGGAAACCTACGGCCAAGATTCACAGGTTTTATTCTCAACTTTTGCCATGAATTTGGTGCCTCTCAACAGCTTATTTTTCATGGCAGATTTTGAAAAATTCAAAGGAAAACTGCAACAGATATTATAATTAGTATTGATAAGATTTCCAACCAATCTATTACCTATTTTCTTCATTCTGCATTTTTTCATCTGAGGCATATAGAAAGCATACAAGGGTATGCTTCCTTACTACCTGAATTATAAAGATAAAACCCCTGTTTTTTGAAAGAACTAGCCCATCAACTTTTTTTTATCCAACTTTCCAGTTAACTTATTTCTCTAATATTGAAGTGAAAATTTTAAAAAGTTATTCAGCTTAACAATAAAATTCACTATTCATAGCACATATCTGTAGTGAAGTTCATATAAGAATATAGCTACAAAATTGATGTTTGTAGCACTAAGCAGCAAAGCTTCTTTAGCTTGTCATAAAAGGCACATTTTTGGTATTGGTATCCACTCTCTTTTATGAAAATAAATGTAAAAATAAATAGTTTCAGGCAAACAATCAAAGCAAACACGATGTAAAAACGTTATTAGATAATGATTGCCTCTCTTGTCCATTTCCACAATGTAGCAAAAATTTGGTCATGGTGAAAAATTTTGACTGTTTCATCACAACCTGAAAGGATATGTGAATTTTAGTTTCTTTAGCCTTAGGTTACTGAGAATGACTATAATTTCACACACTTAGTTTAATTCCAAAAACACTGCTGCTTGCACTACTGCTGCTTGCACTACTATTCTGAGTTCACACATGTATAAAATCTCATTAGAGATGCTTTTCTACTAGAAAGTCAATTTAGCATTGTAATTGAACACAAGAATCCAGACTTTTGGGGGGGTTACACTCACATGCATGTTTAACTGACTCTTACTGTTCACCACAAGTAGAGGATGATGAATATACTGCTGTGTCAAATAACCATGATATATACACAGATGTAGAGTGTGATATTGAAAACAGTGCACTATCTTTGCTTACTATGAATGGATAATCTCAACATTTCCAAGTGTATTAGAAACAAATATATTCCCTTATTGGTATAAAAAACTATGCAGAAGCATACTGTAATATTCACCTGAGATGAGATGTAAGGGAAACCACTGAAAAAGCTACAGGTTATTCACTGTAGATGAAACAGGGAGAATAATCTCATGTGCATGGCTTATATTAAAAGACATGCAAATTTCTTAATTTCATGTATAAACCATTAATTAAAGACTTGCTCATGAAATATTTATTACAGATTCAAAAATCTACTGCTGTTCATTCGGTTCTCATGTACTGTGAAAATATCCATTTCCTTTGTCCAGAAATTAGCTGTGAAGACAAATACAGTAGCCAGAGGGAAATTCAGGCAGGAAAAACAATAAAATGGAATTTTATTAAAAATAACAATTCTGCAAATAAAAACTTTTTGCAAAAGGAAAGGTGAAAATATAGTATTCACTATTTGTGCTAATGCTTCTAGAAAGGAATTTGTTTTTTATTTTTCTATGACCAGAAAGTTCTGCTGGAAGTGATAAAGCTGATTTAGACTAGTGAAGGTTTCATGCTAGACTTTCATGTACTTTTGTTGAAGGATAAAATAAAGTTCTTCTATGTATCTGTGTAAGTTAGTATTCTTGTCTTCCTGTTCCAAAAATAACTGTAGAAGAAACCATCAACATGAAAGTAGAAAGGATAAGTTGGATAATCATAAAGCCCTCTGAAAAAAGGGAGAATTCAGAAACTCTGTATTCAACAGCACCAGTATATGTGCTGCCAATGTAAAGCATAATATCCCTGCATCTTGCATTTCTTCAGGAGGTAACGAGCCAGCTTTACAGTAAACATCAAATGAAACAAACCACAACTCCTTGAATTCCTTTTTATTTCAGGAAGAGACATGCAACCACGAATTCAAGTTCTACCAGCCTAAATTAACTGCATTTCAGTATTTGACAGGTCAACCAGTTAAAAAATCAACAAAGTCTGACACCATTGGAGCTACAAGAGAGGTTAAGCATCAAGTTTAAAATGGATGTCTTTTCATTTTCGTATTTACCTTTAGGTCCTTTGAACAACTTGATCTCTACCACGGTCTCCAGAATAGGTCTCCTTCGACGAACGTACAATCGTACTATGGAGCCAGCCTCTTTTAGGGCCTCCACGGCTTTGCTGTGTGAGACTTCTGACACGTCAACCTCATTCACTCGCAAGATGCAATCGTTGACCCTACAAGAAAAACAAAGAACCATAGACACTAAATGTCTCAGCTGTTATTTTGGACCAAATGGAGTTTTGTCAGTAGTGCTGTAAAATGAAGAACACTTCACTGGGAAGTCTGCCAGATGACAGACTTAAAGCAATATGTTTCATCAGCAGTGAGACAGAAACAGAACACTTAGTCCCTCCAAAAGACATACCTGATTCAAACTAAATTCTACCTAATCAGCTACTCCTACCATTCTCCTTCAGCTGTTGGGGTTGGATCCATAGAGTGACAGAAATGAGTAATAAGCAACTTGACTTTACAGACTTCATTAAACCACTTTTTACTAAACAGTATAATCAAGTTACAACATTGATGCTGCATGCTATCGCTACTACAGGTGCTCTTAAGGAAATCAGGTGATTTAATTTAATATAGAGACACCAGTAATTCCTCAAATACCTCCTCAAATCTCCCATATTTCTTATTCAGAGCCAAAGAATTCTAAGTTGTGAAAGTAAAAATGCTGTCCTACAAAAAAGACAATTTGAGAGAATGTTTCATACTAAACAATTTGAGTAAATTTCATTGTTTATGTTTTCACCACTGACAGTAGAATCCAAGATCTACTCTGTGGTAATAGCATCTATTTTTCACAGAATATTAATAAAATTCCCTCATATTCTTACTCTGGGCATTTACTACATTATCTGAGGATGAACGAATATATTCACCCTCAAAACGTTCTGGTTAGATGGAGTAGTATTCTCCTTATCTGACAGATTTGTCCAAGTTGGAAAGGAAATCTACACCTTGAGAGCACTAAACCCCATCTCCAAAGCAGCAGGCTAATGACAGCTACGGCGCCATTCTTTGCAAATGGGGGTAGGTGAGAAGAGCAACTTCTAAAGAACTAGATGAATTGAGACTCTATTGTTCTTATGTGAAGTACATTTATTAAGAGATGCCTCTAAGTATTTTGGGTACAGAAGAAAAAGGCATATGTAAATGAATGTGGTGTTCTGCATGTCTGAAAGGACAATCAGAGAAGAAAATATGGGTTGCTAAAAATATTCCCATTTCCGCTTTGTTTCTATACATAAAGATCAACTGTCAAATGTTACTCTTCACAGCAAAAGAATATTTGAGCTGGGTATTGCTCAGGAGTCTTAGCACATCGGGGAGACTGAAGCTTGGCCAAAAGTTTATCTGGACTCTGAGAATTTAGGGTGGATATTTGTTATGTTCTTGTGCTGCTGTTTCTGTTTAAAAAACAAAATAAAACAAAAGAACACAACACAACACAACAAGAAGACCACAACTATTTGAAACCAAAGACTTTCTGTGTTATCAGCCTTTTGGAAAAACCTTTACAGGGTAAATTGTTGATAGTAGCCTTTGTCTGACAACTGGTCGAATTTGGAAAGGTCAAAAAAATGACATTTCCCTTCTGATAAAAAATACTGTATTGCAAAGTTTCCAGTTTTCTTTCAACGGTTGGGTTTGCTGCTTTCCTTCAATGACAGAAGTATTAATTTTCCAAATGTTTAATTGTGTGGTTTGGCTGTGAAATTAGTACGTGCTCTAATATAAATTGCTTTATTCTTTGAAATCATTAATACATCCTGCTAGTGCTTCCCACTCAGAAATATATGTCTCAGCTCCTAGTCTTTCTATTAATATCACTATATATACGATTCTTGTCAAATTTATGACTGTTATTGTTGCCATATCTGAAATACAATTGGCTATACCATGCTTAATGAACAAACTCTAGGATCCTAACCATTGGATAGTTATGAAGATGAAAAGTTGGGAAAATGTTATAAAAACACTAAAAAGGAGGATTACATTTATTTTGTTTTCATGTACTCTGTGCCCTGCATTGGTAAATACTGATATTACTAGATAACCCTATCTACCTAAAACCTCTCATAAAGGCTCTCCTGATGCCTTCTGTTGAGGGAAAACGCACGTCTTTCGGAGAAAGTTGATAAACAACATAGAATTAACTTTTAAAAATCAGTAAGCCACATATCTCCATTTACTGGAAATGCAAGACCCTTTGGAAAAGGACATTTACACTCCAACAGAAATCTCACCTTAGTGTCTAAAATTTGGCCTTTTAGAGTTATCTGCTTTAAAACAGTAAGACTATCTTTAATAAAACATAGACAGATTAATACTGCTAGTGTAAGATGAATATAAGAGTGAGAGAATACAAAACTGATCCAGTGATAGAAATACTTTCATACAAAGTATTTTGCTTGTATACAAATACAAACTTTGCCAGTGTAGAAGTAGCAGGACAATTATCCTATCCAGTCTGCTATGACGAACACAATGCAGTGCTAGATATCTGGCTATGCCCTTCCAAACCTGCAGGCTTTTTTTCTCCTTCACAAACAGAGAGATGAGGTTTTTAGTTTTCATAAATAAAATAAATACAATATTCAAGAACACACCGGCACATGCGCAAAAGCGTATACGTATATATGTGCCCATAGAGTTCTTTGGGCTTTAACGCAATTTTTTGGAGGGCAAGCTGGCCCAGTACTAGATCAACAGAATATGATGATCTCAGAGGTCTACAAATATTCTCTGAGAATATTCAGACCTCTAAAACAGCAGGTCCATGATGCAGTGAAATAAATGACATAACCTGGTGAGATGACTCTAACCTTAACTACAACAGCTAAATGATTCTATGTTTATTATTAGTCTAGAAGATCCAGAATCTTTTTTAAAGTTAGAAACATAGAGCATTTAGAAGATTTAAAAAAAAAATAAATTATTATTCATTTTAAAAAAGGAGAATTTCAGGGAAGAGAAGAAAATAAGAAAGCTGAAGCAACATCTCAACACACAGGCTGTGATGTCATATTTTTCTCCTTAAATCTATGCAGAAGGTTTTCAGGGAGAATACTTGGCATAATTGTTATTATCTGAAGAATGAAGTCTGTGACAGTGGGCTTGTGACACTTTTTCCTTCTGTTTAAACTTTTACAGTACAGTTCCTACTCTGCAGGAGCCCCGCTCTTTAAATGACCTATAAATGCCACAACAATATAAACCTGAAATAATAACAGCAAAAAAAGTCAGTAAATCCAGTTTAAGAATATTCTTTCAGATGATCAGGTGTATAGGCTTACTACATAGGGGCAAAATTATTCTGCCCTTGCAAACAGCTCTCCACTGCATTTTCCTGGCTTCATTGAGATATTTGTGTGACAACAATATGGCAAAAATGTATTCCAGTTGATACATGGATTCCTTTCTCCATTTATCTCAAAATCTTCCTAAGGCTATAGGTGGGTATATACTATATGTAGAAGTTAGTTTCAGGCAGTTTCAGACCTGTGCCGAGCAGAAGATCTACCTCATAATCCAAGACAGTAATACACAAATCCAACAAGAGAGATCCCTATAGTTTCACCAATACCTACAGTAGTTCAACACAAAAAATCCAGGCAGGAGGAAAATTGTTCCAAGAAGACTTTCTCTGTTTCCACAAGACATCATAAATATATATATTTTTTTAATATTAAAGCATTTATCTAACAGTCTCAGCACTTTAAAGTTACTACCATTCTACTTGCAAACCTTAACACCAATTTTTTAAGATTGTAAAAACTCTAAAAATTTCTAATAAATTGTAAAATATTATAATGAGAGAGAAAGCAGAAAAGGAAGTAATATTCTAAGCTATGGTAAGGACATGCAAAAATTAAGAAACTAGAGGAAATTCTATTTTCTTTAAATCTATACAAAAGACCCTATTAAAATTATTCTTATGATACAGAACTTTAATTGCTAAGATTTAACAATATAATCTCAGCATCTGCTGATGATACAGGTTTGCAGAGTTCTTGACTAAATTTACTCATGTTTCAATGAAAAGCATTATAAATGATGAGTGAAATGAAAATGAAATTCCAAAAAATGAAATTTCAAAAATGAAAAGCAACGTGATTAGAAGCATTTTGGAAGTGGCATGTGCTGTGCTGAAAAAAAATTAAAAAAAAAAGGAATGAAAATATGTTTTAACCATATTTTAAAAGAACGTAAGCCTAAAAGCAATGTTCACACTATTGTTTCCTTGGAAAAAGTGGGACTTCATATCTCAGTTGAGCACAGCATATAAGTCTCTGATTAATTTCTGAAGTATAAGTAATCCTATTTCTATTTTAGCCAAATACTCAAATAGGGACTTAGCATTATGCATATATTTAAATATATTCAAGTCTGTAGAATCACCCATGCAGGTAACGGCCAAGTTAAAATGAGTTAGGCAGCTCTTCCCATGCCTCACTGGCTCATCTAAATACTTTAAACAAAATGGATATATTCTACAAGACTTTTGTAGAATAATTCAGATATGAAGGACCCTGGATTGTAAAATATAGAACGCATGCTATAATCGTGGCAAGACAGTTACAGCTGATATAAGAAATGAGAGAGAGATTTTGCCATTAAGGGGGAAGTTCAGGGACACAGAGGTTTACCAATAGTTGTTGCTATCTTCAAAGCAAATAAGGGATTGGATTAATTAACGAAAAATACTATTCTTTAAGGGCTTATTCCAAGCTTGTTCTAAACCTCTCTACCTTCATGTGAGTTTCATGTTTACTGTTTTCAAGAAACTATGCAGACATCCTTGAAAAGCTGATAACTGCTTTAGTCAAGTCATAAGTAAATAAGACAAGTACAGTCCTTTGGCACTTATTAGAAATATAGTGGGTGACAACTGTGTCACGGTTTAACCCCAGCCAGTAACTAAGCACCACAGAGCCGCTCACTCACTCCGTCCCGGGTGATAAGGGGGAGAGAATTGGAAGAGTAAAAGTGAGAAAACACGTGGGTTGAGATAAAGACAGTTCAATAAGTAAAGCAGTAGCCGTGCATGCAAATGAAACAAGGAATTCATTCACTCTTCCCATCGGCAGGCAGGTGTTCAGCCATCTCCAGGAAAGCAGGGCTCCGTCACACACAATGGTGACTTGGGAAGACAAACGCCGTCACTCTGAACGTTCCCACTTCCTTTTTCTTCCCCCAGCTTTTTTTCCCCCAGAGCATGACACCATATGGCATGGGATATCCCTCTGGTCAGTTGGGGTCAGCTGTCCCAGCTGTGTCCCCTCCCAGCTCCCTGTGCCCCCCAGTCTGCTTGCTGGTGGGGTGGGGTGAGGAGCAGAAAAGGCCTTGACCCTGTGTAAGCCCTGCTCAGCAATAGCTAAAACATCCCTGCGGTATCAACACTGTTTCCAGCACAAATTCGAAACATAGCCCTGTACTGGCTACTGTGAAGAAAATTAACTCTACCCCAGGCAAAACCAGCACAAAGTGGTAATGAACATTCCATTCACTTGTTCTCTGCAATATGGTGCCCTGAAGAGAAACCCAAAGCAGCCTAGTGTGGCAGCAAAGAGCCCCAGAAGACCAAATGGTCCTGCCAAGATGCATTAGCCCACTTGCAGCTCCACACAGGAGCTAGCTGGAACCAGCTATGTACTTAAGAACAAGGGAATGATCTGTGCTTTATGGGACAACATCATGACATTAAAAGCTGCAGTATTCCATGGGTCTTAGTTATCTTCCAGACACCTCCAGACTAATTGGCAATCTGTTAATGAGAGCCCTGCTTCTCAAAATAGTTACCATGCTTTCTATTGCAAAATGGCCAACATTAATAGATTACTTCTAAGCAAATATAATTTTTTTTAGCTGCCTTCCCAGAAAAGCTGAAACTGATATGGACTTTATTTATTCTTTAGTTGAAGCCTAGAAATCAAGGTAAAAAATGCTGTTATTAAGGGAGAATCAGTGCAAAACTATAGAATATATCAGGTAGATATATACCTCCGTATATCAGCATGGAGGTATCAAGTAGACAACGTAAATAAGAGAGAGGAGCACGAAACTTTCACTTTGTTTCTTTGTTCCTGCTTTGTTTAACCTTTTTAGCCAAAGTTTCCTGATAAAAGGGTTGATGCTTGCTTTCATCCAAAAATTACAAGAACACAACACTTCAACCAGGAACACGAGATTATAGGTGACAAGCTGAAAGGACTGATTATTATCCTTTCTTCAAGAAATCAGGAATAACAATATAAATACATTATCTGACCCTAGGATAATCAGTCTAGTCCATTAGTTAGGGAAGACTGACTCTGTCTCCCCTAGGGTTGTTTTGTTTTTTTTTTTAAACTCTATACGCACTCTACCTATCCCATAGTAGGTAAAATTTGCAGCATATGGGGTTAAAAAATGTAATTATTGGTACTGGCCCATATAATTTCTTTCCAAGAAGACTAAATTATTATTTTTAAAATTTCAACTAAGAATTCAGAATAAAGGATCTCAAACTTACTACAGCAGTCTTCAGATCTGTCTTTCCAATTACAGAATATAGAGCTAAAACTAAATGCCAATGATATGTATGTACCATAGGGCATATTGTTTCTTTAGGTATAATGATCCTCAGACACATGATCCAATTTCCGTAGCAAATTCACATATACCCTCAGGCCCCTTTCTGACATTGTAATGTAGTATAAAACTACTGTTATGTCCAATCTAAAAATAAAGGAATAAAACTTAGCATTAGAAGAAAATTTCTGGCTATTTCTGGAAGCTAGAGAGGATCTAGTGCTTATGAAAATGTCTGGTGAAGGTGCCAGCCAATCCTAACTCAAAATTTGACACTTATGTGCTTTATAATGAAATTCCAAATATCTCATAAAATGGTTAGTAGCTGAAAATGATATTTGATAAAAGTTATGATTTGGGGCAGGGGGAGGATAATTGATGAATGACATGGAAGAATTTGAGCTGAACTTAATAAAAATCTGAAATCCTGGGAGTGATTTTGATTTAAATATATGCACAAATATTTAGCTTTCTTTAACAAGAAGACACTATTTGAAGTACTGAATCTAACCTATGCTTCTACTAAGAGCAGAATTGTCTTTGGTTCTGAGGAAAGAACTAAAAACAGAATGCTGCATTTCTGAGAAAAAAAAAAATCCTTCAATCTTCTGAATTCTTTAACAAGTTGCATTAATCTATTATAATGAAATACATTGAAAAAAATATCATCTTTTCCCCTAAAATGCTGGCCTGGTGCCACCCCAACTCTTCCCGTGCAACCCTGAGCAGGTCACAACTTCTTTCTTTCATAATCTTCAAATAGAGGATTAAAACCCCACCTGCATCCCACTTCCTTTATCTCCTGTTTACAGTCTAAATAAACTTTCCAGAGGAGAGTCTACGCCTTCTTGGCTCATCTCAGACAGGGACTAACCTTCAATGCAGCCTCTAGGCATACTCAGCATAAATAATGGATAACTAAGGAAAGCAGCTCCCTGCCTTTCCCCGGCTGCATTCACCCTTGTATCCAGTCTTCAGAAGTGAGAGATGAAGGGCAAACACTTCCACCCTGCACAAAGGTTGTGTGTGTGTAAAGATGGGAAAGACTAAACTCTTGCACAGCATTCCTGCAAGTAAATACACCCAGGCAGATGCTTTCTCCACCTGTACTGGCAAACCAGTTTCGGTGTGTTGGCTGTCCAGAGCCTGAAGGCTGGAGCATGGCTGAACTAACAAGTCTTGCTGAAAAGCAGGGCATGCCTGTTTAAGCCTGGTGCCATGCTTCTGCAGCCTCATAATTCATACCAGCAACTGGCTTGATTTTCAGCCCAGAGACTGAAGTCAAAAATCCTACAAATGTTTTTGATTTAAGTAACGTGGAGGTTTTACTACAACATAATGGAAACCCAGTCTGTCCTTTAGGGTATCACCAGCCTTCAACCCACAGCTGCCGGCATGAGGTTTTGGAGGGTGACCTGAAATTGTGTTAGTTACCCCCACAGTTCACTCCTTTGAATTTTTGCCGTGGTTTTGGCATAGAAAAGAGCCACCTATCCCTCCAAGTGAAAGCTGATCTCTAGTGTGTGCCTGCCTAAATGGAAGAATGCAAAAGAAGCAGAGGAGCAGCAGAAAAAGCCTGCGCATGCGGATCCAGCTCACTTCCTCTGGATCGCTGCAGTGTCTCGGTCGCTTTTCTGATTCCCATGTCCAGCACCCACTGGTGTGAAGTCCTAGTCCTTGTCCTCCAGAAGGATGAGTGGGAAAGCAAAAAGGACAAAGAAAATTCCTCCTTTGTATACCAGGAGTTCAGAGATGGTTTGCGAGGTAGAAATGCCTACTGTAATGCAGTCAAAAATTTCAGATCACATCCAGGAGGGCTTCAGGTCACACCAGCATGACTTGCAGGTGTGCGACCAGAGGACTTTGAGCTTTATTTTATTTCCAGAACAGAGACTGCACCCCAAATTGTCAGGGAACAATTCAGATATCAGAAAATACTTCTGAATTTCAGAACGTGTTATTGCCTGAAATGACTGTGTGTTTCCATATCCTTGACATTGACATGTGTTTCCATATTACTGACATGACTTTGCTGAGACCCAGGACATAATCAGCACAGGTACCAAACTGTTGTAAGACATATTTATTGTCCTTCACTACTGCTTTAGTTACTCATGGATTTTTTTTTAAAAACAACAGCCATCTTAATGAAATGTCAATGTATTAAAAGGTCTGCATAATAGTAATTGAATTTGAAACACAAGCAACTGGTAATAATACCAGGAAAAATATTAGCAGAGCAGCTTCTTATCATACACAGCGTCTCTTTACCCCTCTCCCTATGTTCCATTTGTAACTCTAATTTCTATTTTTGAAGTTGCAAGTCAGAAACAGCCAGCATACTGCACTATATAATTAGGAATGGAAAAGTCCCTGCAGCCTTTAAACTGTTAGAAGAAAATATATTTAGAAGCTTGAATATGTTCCTATTCACAGTTTCAATAGAGGACACATCAGCCTTTGATTTCCCTTTTTTTTTTTCTTTTTCTTTTCTTTTTAAAGGTCTTAAACTGAGCTGTAAGACTTCACTCCAGGCACAAACTTGGCTAAAAACCTGTTTATCTGTTGTTTAAAGTACTCTGGACCATTTCTGCGTTCTAGCCTAGTTCTGCGAACTTCCTGGGGCAAGGCTGGGGCTCTCCTTCAATTTACTCTTTCTGCCACACTGAACAGATCCTTTTATACTTTTAGGCAGTGTGCCTTTATCACAGGGTCTCTGTTCTCACTTGAGCGTGTTTATGTACACCTCTTGGATGACAACACCCACCAAGCTAATACCGAGAATCTGAGAGACTCTGACCCCAAAGACAACTCCTATTACATGAAACTGGCACAGTGAAATCCTAGCCAGCTGAGACACTGCCAGAGTAGATCTGGCATGGAAATCCACCTGGATCGATGTTTTCCATATGTCTACAGCCAATTACCACAGGTAAAAGGCCATATTAATGCAGCTCTGCAATGTTGAGCTCATTTAGCAGTAGCTTGAGTCCCTGTACGACCTGCCACGCAGTGACTGATTTCAGGAGGGGGGCCATTAATGGCTACCAACAGGAATAAAAATAGAAGAAAGAACAGTCACAACCCTGCAGTGCAAAAACCTCTCCCATAGATTAAAATCAGAGACCTTGGCCCCTGGCAGCAGGACTGGTGCAGAGACACACAACTAGGCAGCAAGGTAAGCTGGCCACCAACCAGGCTTGCACAGGAGCCATCCCTACCCAGGAATCAAGCCCTTTGCCTTGGAAAGGAAACACTGCTGCCCCTATTGCCTGAATCCTCACACTGTAGGGGAGATCGGAGCTAAAATGTGTGGGGTAAGGTGGTCACTCACAGAAAAAAGCTATATGAAGCCATAATCCAGACCAGGGGTCCACCTAGCCTGCTGCTTCTTCCCACAAGTGGCCTTTACCAGACGGTAAAAGAGAAGAGTTAACACAATATTTACCCAGAATACATTTTCAGCTCCTGACAGCTCTGGACTTCCCTGAGTCAGACACACCTTTTTTTTTTTTTTTTTTTTTTTCCCATTTAATAACCCTGGAGAGATTCTTCTTCCACAAATTTGTTTAACTGCTTTCAAAACCCATGTAAACTTTTAACACCCACAGTGTTCTCTGTCAATGAATTCCATGGCTTCGCTACCAGTTAAATAAATATCTCCTTATGGATATTTTGACCTGCTGCTTATTATAGTTTAATTTGATGTCCCCAAATCCTTTTGTCAGAAGAGATAGCAAACATTGGTCCCTGGTCATTCTGTTTCTCTCCTGTAATTAGGAAACAGGACATAATTTCTTACATCTCATAGCTGATTTTTCATCATAAGAAAAAAGGCCCTGCTAGACTAACTCTTCAAGCCAAAGGCATATAGCTGAACTACTGGTAACACTAATTTAATTTCAGAGATGGAAACACCACCACCCATCTTTCTATCTATCCGAATGCCTCTTGGCTGTAACACCTACAGATTTGTAACTGAACTCTGGAAAAAATGCAGTTCAGTTCAAAGTTGGTTTTATTATGTTTTTTCCTTAACAAAAATGACATTGTTTTATGCCGAATAAATTTTCCAGTCAAGCCAAAAGTAAATTTCATTCTAATATGCTTTGAATCAAATAAAATTGAATAAAATAAAATAAAAGGTTAGACAGTCAGGGAAACAAAAATTAAAACAACAGTCTGCTGTCTTATTATCCAACATCATGTCCTAGAAAAACACTTTAACTACCTCTGCTTCCATCACTGAAGCTGTTGCACTTTAAATAATGTAATGCTCTTCTTAAATCGCAGTCAAAATCTCTCATTATTCAGGAAAGGATCCTCAATCACAAGACTAGAAAGAAATTGTGCCTCTTGCTTTGACTTGATGAAGTCTTTAAATATATTACAGAAATTGTAACAACAATAAAAACTAATGCAGATGCATGTAAGATTGCCGCTGAGCGGGGCTCAGGACATCCATAGAGAGGAGACCCTGGTCCACAACCTCTACCTGACTCTCAGAACGGCACGCTCACTGCAAGGTTGCTCTGACCCAATTAACACTTACTTTTCTTTGAGGAAGTAAAACTGCCGTGGAAGGAAAGAATAAAATACACTGATTTTACAGCCCCTCCAATTTAATGGTCTGATTACTCCTCTGGGAGATGTGGGCTTATGTTCCCCAGAGAGAGAAGGATGGCGAATGCAGGTTTTCCTTCAGAGGTGAGCTGAAAGGTGATTTTGCCACTACTTCCATAAATGAAGGAAGCCCTGATTTACTCTTTTCCCTTTGCCACTGAAAAGCAATTTGGATCTCATTTAACATCAAAAAGTGTTTGCTCAGCTTTAGCATAGCACTCTGAAGTCTTTTTAGACCTGAAATTTGTAGATAGCAAATTTTCATGCAGTGACGCAGCCAGCACTCCTTTGGGAAATGCTCACAGGGCAAGGGAGACTTAAAAAATAGCTTATTTAAACAATCAGAAGTCAAATAAAGACACTGTATAATTTAAATAAATTGTCACATATATTGAAAACTTTTAAGAATTTATTACTGCCAAATGCACTAAACATTTATATTTTAAATTACTGATTTCCAGAAAAAACTTGGTAAGCAGTTAATCTGAGGCAATTCTTAGCTGTAGGAATTAATTTGTTACTAAAATTTCAAAACAAATACTAATTTCAAAATCAATGGCTTGACCTTATTATTATTTGAAGATATATAAAAGTTGAAGTTTCATAAACGATAGGAATGCTTACTGCAGGGTATTGACTTGGTATTACTTAAAATTTACTCATGACAACCTCATGCAACATAGTCAATAATATGCAGGATGTAAACTGATGTTGACGTAAATTCTACATCAGCTCCAAATATTCTCTACATCCTCACCTTAGGAATAATAAACCTCCCATACTGTTAAAAGTTCTCACATATCTACTCAAAGGTTCAGCCAACAACACCACTACAAAAAAGCAGCATTCTTTTTGGGTCTGCTAAAATTCAGAGAGGTTAAGGATGCTTCACAGACAAACCCAGTGCAGGGTGAGGAAAGAAGAAAAAACCCCAATTGGTTTGATGCTTCCCAGGAGAGCCTCACCTCCTTACACACACTTTGAGAATGGGAAGTAGTTATTAGCTAATGGTAGCTCATCTCACAGGGTGTAGCTATATGGGGTTGAGGGAGGAGTAGCTAACACCCATTTGCGCACAGACAGACTCAAGAGTAAACTTTTAGAAAAGTCAAGTCTAAGTACATCTATAACAGGAGGACCTCTCCTTTTCTTTTTTTTTTTTTTCCCTTCATCGCAAACATCCTGAAAGCAGAATAATATCTTGTTGCTGTATATGCTTTCGGAGGTAGAACTGTTCTATGGTTTTCTGCGACATCAAGCCTTCAGTTGCTGCTTGGCGAGCATAACTCAAGGCAAATGAACTCTCTTTTGCTAGGCAAGCCACACCTATAGTTATCTTGCACAGAGCTTATGATCATTCCTTCATACACCGTTCCTTTTAAAATGCCCCCTGCATAAGTCACACCATCTTCAAGCAGAGTTAGGGCCTGTGATACACAAACACATGTCAAGGTAAAGCTGTGGGGTTGGGGGTAAGCCCTTCACCGTGCCAGACACACCAGTATAAAAACACAAATCAAAACACCTCTCCACCCTTCTGTACTTCTCAGACCTGAGATTCCCACCTGAACGTACTGGAAATCCAGTACGACTTTACTAAAAACGGTAGATTTGAAATAGTGCCCAACAGGCAGGAGCGTGAGGCCATTCAGGCCGGTAGCTCTGCCAGATGAAGTCGGCAGCCACTGGCCATCCGCCCAGTTAGCAATCGATCGGCCGGCAGGCCCGACAAGCCCGTGGTTTTGTTCAAATGTTTGTGTTTGATTGCGAGCTCGTGCCAGCGAGGGGCCGGCAGGGGAAGCAGGCCGTTAGGTGCAGGCAGGAGAGGGCAGGACAGGGAGGGGAGGGCGGAGGGTGGGCAGCAGGGTGGGCAGGCCGCTGGGGCTGGCAGGCGCTCCAGATGGCTTCCCCTGAAACGGGCTCTCCGACTTGTGTCAAGTTTTCTTTATTAAAGCCTTTTGCGAGATCTATAGGAACTACTATTTCCTTTTTCTACTCCCCCCTCCCCAGATTAAGTTGCTTCTCCCACCCTGCATTTCTTCTCCCTCTGCCTTTCTCATCCTCAGCGTTGGTATCCTTTGCTCTTACCACATGTTTCCATTCCTCCGTCCGTTCTCTAACTCCCCAGTTATCCTCAGTTTCTCTGCGTCTCGTCTCCCGCCACTGCCATGTACGACGCTTTCCTTCCGAAACTACTCCCGCTAGCAACCGAGCACGGAAACTCCCGGCTTGGTCTGGGCGGCTCTGGCAGCCGGTGGAGGCAGCAGCCTCTAAAGATGGCCAGAAGGAAAACTTCTGCTCACAGGACGGGTATTCATGTCTGCCCCGGAAAGCCAGAGGCCAAAGTGGGACAGCGGAGAGGCGCAGAATGAGAAAAACGAGGCGTAGGTAGCTGTGGGGTGTCGCGAGAGGAAGGTGTTGGGGTAAAGAAAGGGGAAAGAAAAACAAAACCCTGTGAAGTCTGAGATGAATGGAGGCACCAGGAAGCTGCAAAGCTCCTCCCAGCTGCAGGGCTGCTCTGCAGGTAGGGGAAGATGCCCCAGGCCAGGCTCTGTAGGTGTGGTAGAGGGCAGGGACGGCTTCGCAGCCCTGACTTACCCTCCGAGCCCTCCGGTTGAGCTGGCTCCAGCGCCATGCGGGGGCTTCGAGGCCCAGAGCCCGGGGGAAAGGCAGCTGCCTCCGCCCGGCCACGGCGCGCCCGGGCTGGGGAAGGACGAGACACGTCCTTGGGACCGAGATACGCGTCGCCTGCTACGGACACCAAGCCGCTGGGTTGTTCCTCGCCCGTGGTGAAAGTCCTCCCAACTGACACCAGCACCGTCTGAAGCATATTCAGGTTTGTGCAGGAAAACCAGTTACAACAGATAACCCAGAAGGCAATTCCAGATTCAGTATTTTTACAAGCACTTTTCATCTGGGGCCCTCAAAGTGCTTTGCAAATATGAACTCGTTTAAGCTTCACAACAACCCCCGTGAGGCAAAGATAATGATCACTATACCTATTTTACAAATGGGGAAACTTTAGCACAAAAGAAGAAAAGTGTTGCCACAGATCAGGCGTAGCAAGTTGAGAACAAAACTAAGCAGTCCTGCCTCCCAGGCGCTTGCAGTAACAAGTAGAAAACCCTCCCTCCTGCTCTGGTTTGATTGAGAGTAGCTATTCCAAACAAAGGTATAGCGTCAAAAAAAAGTGAAGGAGGAGAAAACATGTAGTTCAAGTTCAGTAAGAAACTCCAGCAACTTCAGACCATCAGTACCATGAGGGTACACGCTTAACATAGAGTTAGCTGCAACTTTGAACAGAATGCAAATAAGTAAGTAGAAAAAAAAAAAACAAACAAAAAACCAAAAAGCTTGCTTTTTATTCCGGTATGATTCAGAGTAACATGCAGAATGGCGTGATGAAAGCAACACATCCAAACAACGTACTCGCGCATCTTGCAAGCTTGATAGTAAAGCTCACATGCCATGGGGAAAGAAATTTAAAACCCCTGCTCGAAAGTCTGCAGTGAAAGTGGAGTAAGGAGTGTGACAACAGTGATGAGGTATTGTCAGGAAATACAGTTTGGTTAAAGTCTGAAAGTCTGAAGTGTTTATTCAAACCACAGCCAAGACTTTTGACAGTGTGTGAACAGACTGTCTCACCGTGTATCAGTGGTTTTGCCTGGCAGAAGCAACAAGTTGACCAAGCTTTTTCTTGAAAGTTTTAGAATCAGATCTTTGCTGGCTATAAGGAACTTCATTTGTTTATGATAGTTTAAGTCAGTTTCTTTTTCATCCAAAAATCTTACTTTCAGGTTTGGCGGGAATTGAAAGAAATGAAGAATTCAGCAGTACCCCAGAGGGTTACACGTGTCGTAAGGATAGATATGAAATATCTTTTCCTTGACTAACACTAGACACCACAGAGAGCTGGTGATTTCTAAGGTATGTAACCATGGAAGGTTCTTACTCCAAATAAATTATCACTGAGCTATTTAAATTTGTAACTGCAGTAGCAGTGCAAACATGTTGATGAAATAATCACTCGGATTTGGCTGCAGTAGCACTCTGGGGGGGGATTGTCATTTCAGGCAGGATGGGTACTAAAGGAACTCTTGGGAGAGAACCCTGTTAACCCGTTCAGTACCGTTGCATGAAAAGCCTAGTGCAATGGGCATTATATAACTGCAGTGTATCTCAAGTCCTAATAACATGCTACTTTGCTCGTGTGTTATTTGCAAGCAGTGGTGTCAATTAGTGGAAAATGGCTCAGAAGTTTATAGGGGGGAGAAACCGATCCTTTGTGTCACAGAAGAAATCTTCTACAAAAATGGCCATCACTATTGTCTATAAAGAGGCCCCTAAAACTCACCAGTTTCAAATACGACAAGCCAGAGCAGCACCTTTTAATTCCCACTAAATTCTGAATTCTCATTTACCTGAGAATTTGGCAGTTAAAACATTATTTCTTTTCCCTTTCTTGCACCGCATAAAAGAATTTTTACAGCCTACCAAATTATTTTAAAGTAGGAAAAGCAGAAATTACAATCAAATTCAGAGACACGCTGGGGCTCTGCAATACCAAATAAGGAATGTAAACACGTAGGAAAAAAGAGAAAAAGAAGGATTTAGCTAAAGTGAAATGGTGAAAGCAATAGAAAAGATAATTACATGGTAACATATTCCATTGATGAAAATAAATTGATAATTTCAAACTTGAGTCATAGTAAGCCATCTTCAACCTTAAAATAATGTATGAAAATCAGGTTTTGATTTTGTGACCTGCCTTTTTTCATGTAGATCTTCTGTGGTAATTCTATCTTTTTTTTTTTTTTTTATTCCACAGTAGCTCAAAAATGATACGCACAGATACACAGACAAACAGAGTTAATAAGATCAAACTTCCTAACACAAACCAGGACAGAGTGAGCAGTCAATAATTCATGGTCTAATTTATGACTGTCTGCAAAGCAAGCATGTTTTGCCTAATGGGGTGAATGTCTCTTATGAACTTACTACTAAATTATGTACTGAACTAATAGCATTGTCAGAGGCCTGTAAACAGTGCAGATATGAATCAGTGTTTTGTGGCAGCCCTGCAATTATAATAACATCCTGAACAAGCTTTATGCCATTGCAATGCACATAGACCTGGTACTGATAGGCTTAATACAAGACCAAAAGCTAACAAATAGGGACTTAGGCAGTGAATCACAAAGCAGACACGCTTCTGTTTTGATATATAATGATGGTGAAATAAAGCCAGTTGCCCAAGCTGGATTAGAGACACATGACACGTTTGTAAAGACCAGGATCTCTCCTGGGAATAGCTCTTCACGTTAATCTGAAAAAGCCCCTAGTTTTTTCCTATTATCACTGTCAATTCACTACTTCTTAAGCAATCCAGAGCTACAAATGGATACTACCAGGCAACAACTCTGTGCCTGCTGCTGCTGGAGGGATTCAGGTTTCAGACTTTTCATCAGAGGCAAAGCACTGTCAGCACAGCCCATGGGGCAAAGTCTGAAAGAGGTCCTTTATCTAGGCAGCTCCCAAGTGGGGATTCACTTCTCTTTCCTCTCCTCCATTTCTTCTTTCCTTTAAATTTCTCAGGTAAACTGCACACAGTAGTTATGCCAGTATGTTTCTTAATTCCAGTTTCCAAGCTTTGAACAAATGGCATGAAATTGTAGTACTTCCTCTCTGGTTCATCTCTAGTGAAACAGAAATATTTTTTTAAATCAGATCAGAATGTAATCTTTACCTTTGAAAGTATTTTTCTTAGTTTTATTTTTTATTAACAAAGCATGCATGAGAAAGAGTCTTATTGTCAGAGTTCCTCTCTTGCTACATATACCTAGCTAAATTTATAATTCTTTGACACATCAGTGACACATTAGTTGATAACTGAAGGGAACACTAATCTAATTTGTTTAAAACCTTTGCTGGTAGGCATTTAACTGAAGCCTGTAAGGCACAGAAATTACGAGAGAAGGAATCACTATTATATTCCAAGCTTTCTCCCTGATTTACTAGATGACTGAGGGCAAGTTATTTCAGTTCTTGTCCTCTCCCATTAGCATGGGTATTATGTTCCTTTCCCCACACCAAATCACTTTGGGAGCTGGGGGAAAAAAATCCAATGGTGTTAACTATTATGGTGATGGTAAAACAACACAGCATGCCTTAAAAATGCTGCAGTTTCACAATCCTAAACCTCCTGATGACCAGTAATTAAAGTAATATCAGGACAGACACATTTACACAGGAAAAATAAACAACTGCACAGCCTTAGTAGTTTTTAACCTATGGTATTCAGATAGCTGGGGGTACGTGTGCTGTTTCTGATTAGTCTGCCAA
Source organism: Scopus umbretta (assembly GCA_013400535.1). NCBI lineage: Eukaryota > Metazoa > Chordata > Aves > Pelecaniformes > Scopidae > Scopus > Scopus umbretta. The sequence continues at coordinate 21,876 of VZTL01015944.1, forward strand.
AGGTAACTGGCAATCGATCTACTCTTCTCAATGTGTTTAAGTTCTGCTTACAAATATCCACACTCCTAAGGGGGGGAAAAAAAAAAAAAATAGGTTCACAAATGGAAAGAGTCTGGAAACCAGTTTCCTAGAAAAAAGAATGAATGAAACTGCTACAGGTCTGGGCAGCTTACCAGGGCAGTGTGCCTCCAGGCACAACTACTTTCTTCCCTTTGACTCATCCCACATATAAACCCTCTTTCCTCTGAGTACAGCGCAAGCTCAAATACCAAGATAACCCTGGGTACAACATTAACCCTTGAAATTCAAGATCAAGGTCGTCCCAAACTATCTTGCAGTCCTGCATATGAACTCATTCATATTCGTTCACATATGCAGTAACTGATTTTTGAATCACAAGTTCAGTAAGATTCCTACTACCATGAGATTGGTATAAACCATAAGATTTTAGTCCTTGTTCTATACACTTTTTTTATTCTATACACACAAGACTCTTTTATTTGTTTTTTAGATCCCAAGACCTTTTAAAGGTCATATTTTCAAACTTGCTTTCACAAAAAGTGGATTTGCTGAAAGCAATAGATAAGGAACTCATATGACCCACTCACTCCTGCAGAGAGAGTTTTGAGAAAAATACCTCCACCATCATAAGACTGGAAATAGGCTGTGGGGAACTGTAAACAGAAAGAATGATTTTGGACTCAAAACAGTTTTGGTGTATAATTGCTGAAGATTTTGGTAGTCTCTGCTCTTTTAAACTTGGCCATAATTGAAAATTTTTCATTATTCTTTGACTATTTTTTTTTTAATATATCAAGTTATACCACTACACTATGCTTCTAGTTCCATAAGCTGATCACTCTTGTTTTCCCAGAGCATGGTGAATATTTCAGATGTGTGTTGCCTTTTAGAAGCCAGAATTTCACTTACGATCAATAAGTGTCAATAGAGGGAACTGCTGAGGTAGTGTATTGAACTTCTTTGCTTTATCTAGGCAATTGAGCCAACCACCATATTTTTTCTCTGACACAAACTCAAATAAAACAAAAAAGGGCACTGAGCCATAAATTACTGAAATTCTCTTTCTTCCAGAGAGTAAAAGAAGTCTAAATTCAGAGCTTCTTTATTAAAAAGTAGATGTTTGCCCATGGACAACTGACATGTGAGAAAGAAGCAGTAGTTTTCATGCATCAAAAGTCTTAAAAGATCAAACCATTGCAAGAAATTCTCCTTCAACTCAGTAGGAATGGTTGCTACTTCTGGACGTTTTATATTCTCTGTCTGTCGCTGCCTTGAAACTCAAAGCTTCAAAGAAACATAGTATGCAGCATTCAGAAAAAAAAATAAAATTCAGTTAGTCCCAAGTTTATTGTAGTCCCATTTAGCTGTAGTAGTCAAATCCAAAATGAATTACTTTGTATCCCATTAAATCACTTTCTATGTATTATTTACTATATATGAAATTATTTTCTATACACTATATGGACATCATAAGGGGTTCCACAGCTTTCTGCATTTTGCAAGATTAGGAGTTTGTGCAAATGTACTTACTCCAAATGTCTTCTAAAATCTGAATTGTGCAGTGTTTTGGTTCTTATACTAGTTGTAGAAGTCAGTGCATTTCAGGGATGGTAGTATCTAAACACAGTAGTTATTACTTCCTCAAGGGAGACAGCGGAGGGGGAGGTGCTGATCTCCTCTCTCTGGTGACCAGCAATTGGACATGAGGAAATGGAATGAAGCTGCATCAGGGGAAGTTCAGATTGGACATTAGGAAAAGAAGGTGGTCGGTCAGTGGAGCAGGCTCCTTAGGAAAATGATCAGGGCACCAAGCCTGTCAGAGCTCAAGGAGCTCTTAGTTATATGGTTTAGTTTTAGTTAGTCCTGTGAGGAGCAGGGAGTTGGACTCAATGATCCTTATGGGTCTCTTCCAACTTGAGATATTCTATGATTCTATTATTTTCTGATTAATATTTGAAAGTTCAAGAAGTCTTTCAAAACCAGGAATGTGTTATTAAAATGAAAGTAGTCTAAAGTGGCTGATAACTTTTACCATTTTTTAAGTTTTGCTGTAGAGATATGGGCCATGAATAGGTAAAAACCGACACTATGCATTGCACCTACTATCAATAAAACTACTGTTCTCAACTAAAGGAAAAAAAAAACAGGAACTTAATCACCTTAATTCCAGTCTCACAGAGAGGTTTTATATATAAAAATAATCTACAGAATCAGAGAACAATACAGTTTGGAAGGGGCCTCTGGAGGTCATCTAGTCCAACCTCCTGCTCAAAGCAGGGGCAACTTGAAAGTTCGGTCACTTGACTCAGGACTTTGTCCAGATGAACTTTGAATCCCTCTGAAGACAGAGAGCCCATAACCTCACTGAACCACCAGTTACAGTGCCTTACTATCTACTTTAAAGACTATTTTTTTTTCTTCAGACGTGATTGGAATTTCCCTTATTACAACATGCTATTGTTGCCTCTAGTCCTTTCTCTCTTCATCTCTGCTGACATCTATGCTGGCCTTCATCGCTGCCAGGGCACACTGCTGACTCAGGTCCGAATTACAGAATCACGGTATCATTTAGGTTGTAAAGCACTTCTTGACATAACCTCATCAAATCCTCCCTGCTGAAGCAAGGTTAGCTAGAGCAGGTTCTCCAGGAACATGTCTGGTTTTGAGTATCTCCAAGGATGGAGACTACACAACATCTCTGGGCAACCTGTGCCCAGAGTCAGTCACCCTCACAATAAAAAAGTGTTTCTTGATGTTCAGATGACATTCATGTGTTTTAATTTGTGCCCATTTGTTCTTGTCCTGTCGCTGGGCAATCTGATAAGAGTCTGGCTCTTTTGTCTTCATTCCCTCCCATCAGGTATTTATACCTGATATTTATGTACTTATAAATTGCTCACTGGAACTCCCAGGTCCTTCCCTACAGAGCTGTTTTCTAGACTGCCAAACCCCACCTTCTGCTACACCAGAGTTACTCCTTCCTGGGTGCAGGAGGTTGCATTTGCTTTTGTCAGACTTATATGAAGCTCCAGTTGACCTAGTCTTCCACTTGTCTCAACTTTATACATGTAAAAAGATTTGCAAGGGTCTGTAGCATTAAGTCCATTTCTTGCAGGTCACTTTCACAATCTCACTATTTGAAGGACTTCACTCAGCTAAGTTAGATCAAAGGGACTTGATGTAAAATGCAGTGAAAGTGATTTTACAGTCTTTTATGATTTAAAAACACACAGTAGACTTGGAAGCCAATTCAAATGCTCCATACTGCTATATAATATAGAGTATCTGAGGCAAAAATGGACACCAGAAAGTATATAATTTTTTGTCCATAAACACCAAACTCCCAATCTCAGGTTATTGCTGTTCTTGGCAGATGTTACTGCATGTTGTTGAGCTTTCGTTCCTATCGAGTGGTCTTAGCTGATAAGCTCTCTGTTATGTAAAATTAATTACCATGTAAGTCAGTGGAGATTGCCCCAGGATAGCTCTTCTATTCAGTGGTGTATCAGTAATGATCACTGATACATATATTTTCAAGTGTTCCTAAAACATGACAGGATTGTCTTTGGTAGCATTGTAGTAAAGTGAAACCCACTTACCAGATAAAAAAAAGGAAAGGAGGAATCTTCCTGTAGGAAAAGCGTTGTGAAATAAAATGTCACCATCAAAACCTACAAACCTGTTTGCAAGGAATTCCAGACAGAATTTTTTCTTGGAAATCATGGTAAAATATTTTGAATTATTTCTGCCATTTCACTATAAAATACTGAAAAAGCAATGTTCAATAAATTAAAGCATCATGTAAGTATACAGCTTGTGTTTGACTTAGAGTGGGAAAGATGAATCAGTGCAAATTCTTATCTACTACAAAGTTTTAGAAGAGCTTGTGGAAAACTGAGGCAGAAAAAAAACCCCTTTGAACACTGAGGAGCCTACAGAACTCCAGATACTCTGTATAATAATTCTTACCATGTGATATTCAGCTAAAAAATTGAGATTTTCCTATTAAAAACCCCATAGGATTAAGTCCACCCATTTCCCTAATGGCAGTTTCAGAGACATATTTCAAGGTGCTTGCAGTTTTCTTTGAAGTAAAAAAGTTCTGCACATCCACTTGGAACTAACTGCATTCAGATATTCAGTATTAACCAGAATGGAGTTTGGTGTAAACTGTTTACAAATAAGAAGAAAAACCACCGTGCCAAATATATGCTTTAACAACTTTTAACATTTTACTTCAAAATGTGCTAACAAATACTATACTCTAAGAATATTATCCAAGTCTTAGTAATAACATAACGATATTTGTACTACTAAACTTTTATTATAAAACACAAAGTTTGCCAGGTCTAATCTTAATATGGATTAATGAATTGCATTAGTATGATATCTTTTGTGTGTTTAGAAGATCTTTCTAAGACATTTAAAACACAGTAATTACTAAATAATCATGCATTAAATGTACAGTAGTTAATTAGTATAGCAATGAGTTATGAAATATTTGATTTCATACAAAGATAGCATGACAAAATACTGCAGCGACTTCTGTCTTCTTAATGGCTTAAACTGAAAAAGCTTTCAAAAGCCATTAAAAACTCTACTAAAAATATATTATTTTTGGCAAGGGATTATTTCTTATTTGTAAAAAGTCAGATGCAAGTTTAAGACCCTCTTATGCTGTTTATTGTGTCAAATTTGATAGCATGATTTCCAAATACTGCTATTGCCTCATGTTCTGTTTTGCATGAAGCTCATCTGGCCCAGTGCAGACATTTACAATATAGATCACTACAGCTGAACTAGTTGAAGAAACTCCTTTTTGTTTGAGTCACTAATGAAAATATAGGCCCTTTTAAAATGTGATTCTTCTGTTCCATTTTAGACATTGGCTTTAGGATGAGATGAACCACAACCTAGAAATGTTTAGGTTTTTCCTCACTGACTATTAGGAGACTCTAAGATGACTGGCTTAGGGGTAGATAGCTGCATTTTAGTCGTAAACCTATGTGAGATTATTTCTACTCCTTTTGTCTGCAATCTTATTTAGGCTGTAAATTCTTCAGGCACCGCCAACCACTGTGACTCCTCATCACCATCACAGTGAAAATAAGAATAATTTCCAAAATCAAATTACTAACCTAGTGTAAGAAATATCCAAAACTTGCTCTAAAAACTGGCCAACTCCCCCTACTTTTAACTTTGATTTAAAGGAAAAGACTTTGGCAAAAAATGTATTGTTACCATCTGGTCACATTTCAGGAATTTTAGACCATCTGTTTTTGGCAAAAGCTCCCAGTTCATAGATTCCAGTGCTGAGATCATGGAAGCTTCAGAATTTTATCCTGTCTTTCCAGCTAAATTGCCTTTTTGGAGCATCAACAGGCTTCATGACTGACAGATGGGCAGCAGCCTCTGTGATAGATGGAAGCATTTCTGCATTCAGTCCATAAGGAAAGAGAAGCACAAGCTCTTCTATGGTTCCTCTTGTTTAAGAGATGTGCTACCATGTATTTGAGAACCACAACAAGTGATCTGTGTGTCCATCTCAGGAGCTACAGCAATGGACTACTCTGGAGATGACTCAGAGTACAGAGCATAGCCATCACGTCCTCACAGAGAAAAAAAAAAATATTTGGAAACAGAAGTAAGCACACCTCACTACTGCAGTCAAATAACAGGGAGTGTCTACAAATAGCTATGACTATTTAGCAATGGCTCTGTAGTTTGGGAAGTCTTGATAGCCTTAATGCATAACACCAATACATAGTTCTTCAGCCATGAACATACAGACCAAGCAGAGATGACTTTCATGGTGATATGCCTGTTTCCTCCTTCTGTCCCTATCTTGCCTGTTATACTAAATGAAGCGACTCGTACACAGGTGGAGGTGGCACCAGCAAATGCCCCTTTATACAGGATTTAACCAACCTTATTCAGTTGCTTCAAGCTATTTAGATCAGCTCTCCTACTTTAGCAGAAAGGAGACTCTAATCGTGTCATTTACTTCCCCTGACCCCATGAAAGACCCAGTTTGCATCTGACTCCTAGAGAATAAGTTATAACAATGATTCATGTTGTTTCCAAACATACGTAATGCTGGAGAGTGTCCAGAGAA
>VZTL01015946.1:742-28738 GCA_013400535.1 Scopus umbretta
AAAATTAGGCACTGGGAATGACTGTGCACTTTCTGCCCTTTATGTGTGGTGATGAGAAATTTGTAAAGTATGTGCTTCTAAAATGGGAACAAACACTTTCAGATTCCATAGGTTTTGAAACATGTAATTAATGTTTGTGAACAAGATATTATAGTTTTAAACAATATAGAAAAACCTCAGGAAATTAATTGTTCTTCTGTCTGATACCTGCTGAATAACAATGATAAATATGAAATATTAAATACCTACTTTTTACATGAGCATCATCTGTCCTGTGTTCTGAACAAGCTAGAAATTCTGCAAGAGAATAATATTGTAACAATATAATTAAGTCTCTCTTAAGACAAATGAACAGTAGGAGAGAGTTTGTACTCTGCTTTAACTCTGCCATTTCCTAACTTCTGACATAGTGACTATGCAAGTTGAATTTTTTAATATGCTGGAGAAGGGAAAAAGAAGCAATTGCAGTTATAAGACAATGCAGTGACAACTGGAGACGTACTGAACATCTAAGTTCTATGTGCCAAAAAACATTCCAAATTATGTCCTAAGTAAGTACATCTCAATAAAACTGAAAACAGAGAGGTAGATTCCATATGTATCTAGGTGAAGCATAGAAGAATTAACAAGGAATCAGAACCTGATCTTGCTGCTCTTTTTTATTATATTTGGTACACAATCTTAATTATAAAACAAGAAATGTAATATATAATACATATGCAATTCATCTTCCATACAGAGAATAATTTTATATAAAATTGTATTGCTATTAATATCATATTATCCTGCTAATTTTTATTACTAGTCTGTCATAGCACAGTTGGCAGCAAAAAATTGCTCTTCAGCCTGTCAGCTAGCACTGTTCTCACCCAGCCATGGTACCTTAAAGCAGAGGTCAGTGAAAGAGGGGAAGAACAAGCTTGGTTGCTTGCTGGCCATGGCAGGCCAGAGAATTGGCACCTAAATTGGTTTAGACATTTAAATCTGACTGTAGCTGTAACTTAAGGGAGGCATTAGGCATACACAATATCCAAAACAAAAAGAGACTCAAGAGATTAAAATCTTAAGGGTTTTCATGATATCCTTCCAGACTGAAATTACATTCTAAGTGTCCTCTCATCACTTCATGGCCACCATTTACATATCTTTGTTAAATTACAATGTAATTTAGAATAATTAAATCAAACAGCCTGCAAGAGGAGTGGCTAATAACTGAGCTACTAAAACATCCCTTGCACATTTAAGGGGCATTTGTGACAAATTCCAGTAGCAGTGATCTCAGTTCTGGTAAGTGCAACTCTGTTGACATCAGATTGATTACTGATTTAGACAACAATATATCAAAAGAGAATCAAACTCTACATTTTTGAATCTGCTTCCTCTAACTAGAAAAGTACGTTGGAGGAAAAGAATGCAAAAATCTAGTAGTTATCTACACAAGTACCCTATCCTGCTACTAGCAAGATGGAGATCAGGAAAAGATCTTGAGATATGAGTAACTACTAGTTCATTTTTACAGGTATTAGAAGTTCAGTTTATAATATACTGCAACTGTAACATAGTACATATGATTTAACATAACATTTGAGAGGCACTTTGGGGGATTGGAAACTTTATGGAACATTAATCTGCAATGAATGTTACTTATGAGAACATTTTGCCCAGAAAGGTGAAGGTATTTCTTTTGTAATTGGTGTATGTCTCATCTTACATTGGCTTTACCAGACAGCCTGTTCAAACTGCTGTCTTGTAGAGGTAGATGTATGCCAAGGTGAAAGATCTTAGTGGCCTGGAAGGAGTTGTTATTACTCTTCATTTAAGTTCATCCAGTATTTCTCTTCACCTTAAAAGAAAAAAAGGTGTCTAATTACTATAACAGGACTATTTTACTATATTTGTGACTAATCAGTCAAGAAGAAAATAAATTTTGAAGGTTTTCTTAAAAATGTAACCTAGCAAAACAGTTTAACAGAAAACTGAGTGAGAAAATGAATTTTTGTTCATCCATTGTATTAACTTCAAGAAATTTTTTTCTTAGATGATGCTTGAACTAAGTTGTGGAATTTCCACCCAGCTCCTTGTGCAGCTGCCTGTTACATGAGAAAGATAGGAAAACAGCTTGTGCTTCCACAATAACAATTCTAAGAAGGAGATGAAGTGTTCCCCAAGACATATATGGAATGTGTCAGTATTTCGTTTAAGTTTTTCTCAAACAACAAGCTGAGATACTTTTATCTCCTACTGTTGTCTGTATACAGGCTATATCTTCCATTGGTAGAAACAGTAGAAATTGGTAGAAACATCTGAAATGCAAAACAGTCAACTCTCCATTCAGAGACCAGCAAAAGGAAAAAAGGGGTCACTAGCAAGGCCAAATATATTCTGCTCTGAAATACACAAAATTGCTTCTCCACTGCTTCCTAAAATAATTCCTTTGTGCTTTCCTTCCCTCTTTTTTCACTTCATAACATTCCTGGTCACCTTTCTATTCTGTAATATTGTGACACTAAACACAAAAGAATCAGCAAGGGTCTATAGTAAACACAGGCAATAACAGTACCTACATTCTTTTCTTAACGTATTTTGGTGTTTTTCTAATCCAGTACCTTTACCACAACCTTCTCACTTTCCAGAATTTAATTATCAGGAAATACCAAAGAGAAATTTATTTCTCACTGCTGAATTGCCATTCTGTTTTCCATAAGGGTAACTGTTGCTGTTACTTGCCCTTATTTCATCTTAGTATGTTGCTCACCTCATGTCTCTTAACTCTTTTCTCCTTCTACTATTTTGTTTTATTCCATTCATACTACTTACTTTGTTCTTCCTTTCACATCTCTTTTCTATTCCGAGTTCAACTGATTGCATTCCTTTGGGAATCTGCTGACTAGAGCTGACCTGAAAATGAAGCCAATTATTCTGGCTGTTTTTTTCAGATTTCTATAGAAATTTTGACTTATCTTTCAAATCACCTTCTAGTTGAGACTACTGAGAGGAATGACAGTTGTAACAGGAATTCTTTGTCTTTACTTTTCTAATAAGAACACTTCTTTTGAGAGAAGACATACTAGTTTTGTCAAGATGCTTCTCACTTCTTAAACTAGAAACATATCTGAACTGAAAATTATTTGGTATACTGAATGTAGAGTACTTTACTGTTTAAGACAGAAAAAAATAATTTCTCAGTCTAAACTGAAAAGGTTTGAGAAAGTTTGGTCAGGCCAAGGCAAAGTCTACAGTTTGTTAGCTGTGCATCATTTCTAAAACAATCCTTCATAAAAGTATCATTTAGAAACAGTGAAAAACAAAATCTGGCACAGTTTTCTCAAGATATTAGTCATTCTGCATGTCAGATGCCATTTCAAATGAATATACCACTGCACTAGCAAAAGGATTGAGCAATCACTGCAGCAATGGGATACCACATTCAAGCAGTTTATGGTTTACACATTCGCCCAATATGATCATTCAGAGTACCTTTCTGAACTTATCAAACATAGCTTTTTCCTGAAATAGGGACATTCATCAAAGACAATGGTATTACCACTGTGAAAGTCAGGCATAACAACATCTTAACTTCCACTCTTTTTCATGAAGTCATTGAAGTTTAGCCTGTATCTAGAAAAGAACAAGTGGGTCAAGAGAAAAGTGGGAACTCAAGCAGCACATTAAGAGATATTTAAGTAGCTGAGTTTTGGATTTGGGAAATTATGCACTGGGGACTTAACCTTAGCAAGAGTCATGCATGTCAAAGCAGAGCAATATTGTAGGTAATGTATTGAATGCAGCAGCTTTGGTTTGTATTCACTAATGCCGCTCATGATCTTGCAGCTCACATAATTCCTCCATGTTCTTTTGCCTTTCTAGCCTTTCTATGCTCTCTCTATCTAGATTAGACACTCTCTATGGCTGTCGCATTCTCTGAGTTAAATTTCTCACACTTTTAACTCTCCATCTAACTAGTGATATGTAGTGATACTGTCTGGGAAGGCCGCCAAGAAGAGAGAAGATATATAAATAATGTGTAACCTAAAGTAGCCAGGAGTGGGTCCTGTGCAGCAGTCATTTTTCAGGTTTAATGCTTTTTAAAACAGGAAAATGTTCCAGAAAATGAAGGATACATTCACATATACAATGCAAGCTGTATCTCAGGAGAATCTCATTGGCCGAAGCTTTGACTATGTTTCAGCACTTAGACCTTCCAGAAACAGGCTTTAGGTAATAAAGCCTAGCCTCCTCTATAAATGAAAGAAAAAAAACAAAGCAAAGAAAAAACATAAATTAAAAGATACAAAAGGACAAGGCATTCCTCTCACACACTTGGGAATGAGAGGGACATTTCAAAGATACAGCCACTGTACTGTGGTAAGTTTCACTTACATTCTTTATCTAATAATCTAGCCAGATACATGATATTTTTATTACATAGCTTCCCTCTTATAATAAAAAGCAATTATAAAATTTCCAATACACATGTCTACCAATATGTTATTCAGATCCCTCACAGAAATGCTTCATTATGAATGCAAATCTCAATTTTATTCTAAAGGGACACTAAAGATCATTTTCAAAATAACTATGGTGTAAAAGGTATGGATAAATATACTGCTGTATTAAAAAGACTTCCCTCCGGGGAAAATACATAATGCATTCACTCTACACATTAAAAAGAAAACCCCTTCATTAATGATGGAAAAATAATGTGTGCAATAAAAACAGAATCTTTGTTTAGCTTATTAAATATGAAGTGGAGCATATTTGAAAACTCTTGAGACTGGTTAGATGAAATAATTCTGTGAGGGATCTTTCATATGTAGGGCCTAATGAATGGTCCCGATAAGCACTGTCTGCAATTGAATGCTTTTCAAGAGCCCCAAGGCAATTGGGACTTCAGCCTTCACTGTCCTTAAAAAAAGAAAGAATTGTTCCATTACGGGTTTTTTTATCCCGGGGTGCAGGCATGGAAGTGTCTAGAAAGCTCTGCCTATTATGGATCAGGGGCAAAGCTGTAACACGTGGTTACACCTGTCATCTTTTCCACGTGAAAATTCTTATCTGGGCAAAAACTCCAGAACAAACAGACAAAAGCATGCGCAGGTCAGCCTCATACACAGAGAGTCCCATACATGTTTGACTTACTGTGCAAACGCTAAGTGCCCAAGTGTAAGACTTACAACAGTAAGTTTGAACTTTGTGAATGCTGTGCATGTCTCTGGGTCCTAGACATAACAAACTCCCTGTGTATGTGCTGCAGTATTCATGTCCCAGAAAAATCTTATATAAAAAAAGTTAAGACGCTTACTAATATAGTCAGGAACAGAGAGTACTTTCTCTCCTGCTCCCTTGTGTGAATCTATGCCGATTAATTAAAATCTAGAAAAGGCAGGAGGGAATCCTCTTAAATACCCATAGAATAGATCTCATCAGCTCACTGACTACAGTTACAACACATGCTCCCAGAATGCTTTCAAATTACACAGGTAATGAATACTAATAAACAATTTTAATTTCAGAAAACAGTCAGTAATGCATGCCATTACCTTTTAAAGAACTTCTGTGTCTTTACAGAAAGTCTAACTCATCCCAAACTTTGTACAAAAGTTCTTATATAATCCATTTTAAAAACTGATTTCAGAACACTGTAGCCCTGATGATTTCTTTTTCCCCATAATATAGCAGATTGAATCTTAGATATTTCCTTTTTGGCCTCTCTCTAACTCTAATTATAGTACTGCAACATCTACAGCCATGGTTTCCATGAGAAAGGGCTGTTAGTTAGGAATTTAGTATATACTTCTCTGTATTTCGCTGCAAATTTTCTTGCAAAATGACAGAGTAGGCTTTCAACAGCCTACTTCAACAAGGGCTCTGTCAGCCACCAATTGTCTTCAACAACAACCTGAGAGCCCTGGCTTTTGTCTCATTGCCATTACACACACAGAAGTGAATCAGGCATTTCTGATTCATTCACTTATCTTAAAAGTGTGCCTCTTTATCTCCGGGTTTCTTATTCATTGACTGAAATAAAGGGGAAAATGGTGATGAATAAAAACCCCAACTTACTTATGTGCCATTGCAATATAGAGGACTTTGCTAGTGTTAGCCACTTAAGCCTCTTTTAAACCCCGATAGCTGGGCTTAAGTGGTGTGGAGAGACTTGAATGAGCTCTTTCCAACCAGATGAACTGATAAAGAAACCTCAGTATTTGTGTAGTTTCATTGAAATCACGGAAGTGTTTTCTAATTGCTCTGGGAATGAGAAGCTAGCTTATTATACACGAATAGTAGAATAGTTGCTGTCCTCAACTTCTGACAAGAAGGTAATGGTGAGGGAATCTCTGTGGCATCCAGCACAGTGCTGACCCGTGGGAAGGAGAGCTGTTTGTCATCTACAAGAAAGGATAGCAAGGCAGCAGGGAAGTTAAAGTCCAAATTGAGTTCAACAGGCTTTAGTTAAATTGACTTAATGGGGCATGATCCAGGCTTGTTTGCAAATATTTGATTCTTTTTAACTTCTGCACAGGTACAGTGAAGCACAGGGTTGGAAAATGTATAATCTGAGCAGCTGGAAAACACTGTAAAAATCCTTAGAAAGAATGAGCAGGACATGTTATGAAAAGATAACTGTCCTGATTTCATCTGGGATGGAGTTACTTTTCTTCCCAGTAGCTGCTATAGTCCTGCATTCTGGATTAGGATGAGAATAATGCTGATAACACACTGATGTTTTTAGTTGCTGCTCAGTAGTGTTTACACTAGTCAAGGACTTTTCAGCTTCCCATGCTCTGCAGGTGCACAAGAAGCTGGGAGGGGGCACAGCCAGGACAGCTGATCCAACCTGCCCAAAGGGCTATTCCATACCATATGGCGTCACGCTCAGTATAGAAACTGGGGAGAGTTGGCTGGGGGGCAGCGATCGCTGCTCGAGGACAGGCTGGGCATCGGTCAGCGGGTGGTGAGCAATCACATTGTGCATCACTTGTACCAGAGGAGGTACTCCAACCAAAAACATTCAAATCTTGTCAGCATGCCAATTCAACCCAGCTGAAAATCTGCTATGCTCAATGAACCATGCTTACTAGCTGGAAAGTGGACAGAATTTACTAACTGTGCTTTGCCGTGCATCCAATTGATGCATTCTGGAAAAGGTAGCCTATACTATGCCTATTATAAATATTTTAGGCAAATCTTGCTGCTTATTTCGCTTTGTTACCACATGGTTTCTGATCATAACTGTAGCATTGTCTCAGTTTACCTTGTGAAATTTAGTATAAACATTAAAACATTGTCACTAGGATTTTTTAAATACTCATAGATCTGTTAATCACTTGGAACTGGCACCTTGGATGGATTAACAGATCGAAACTAGGGTGCTGAAGTACAACTTCTCCAAGTGGTGAAGTGACTATTTCTGCAAATAGTCAGGCTCTGGCAAAGCCAAAGGCACATGTTCTGTGAAAATTATTAAGTACAACATCTGTGTGCCCAGCATGTGGAAAAATCAGTGGAAGTGATGGAGGATTCTTGTCCTTTTATTGCTGAAATTTAAATCAATATGATTATCTTTTGCATCAGATAAAGAATAGCTGCTGCAACAGTTTGTATCAAGATTGCTCATCTTCTGCAAGAGGATAGACTAGTGACACTACAACGTGATTTTGTGTTAAAAAAAGCCCCAGAAGTCAGGTTATACCCTTGGGTTAAAGTCTAATATTGATTCATAATTCAACTAACTGGTAAAGGCTGTTTCATCTGAAACAATAAAGCATGCAAAAGATTGCATAGAAATTGTTAAGGATATATATGAATTTTTAAATACTCTGTATTTTAAAAAATGGGAATATTAATCTGTAAATGTCTATATTAGCAGAAAATGGAAAATCTATGGAGGTCAAGCATTTTGACGCATGTAATTTTATACTGGGAGCATTGAAGATGTCATGAGGCTCTAATGTAATAGTGATTTTTATATAGACCTTCACTAGTTTACATGTCTGCTTCTAAGAATTCTCCCTAAAGTCTCTCTAATCCCAAACTCTGCAAAGACCCCAGTTATACCAGTGCCTACCTCCATTCAAGCACAGTGCCCCACCTGGGAGCAGGTAACTTCTCAGGAACCCAAGTCTGAGAAGTTATGAAGGTTAGAGAGTCTCATCTGTCACTGACAACTCCTTGATGCTACTCAAACCTGTGATCAATAATGATTTTGCCAGGGATTTGCCTATGGGATGCACTAAAACTCAAATTGGTTTAGAGTACAGTTAAAATCCAGGCAATTGAGTATGTGTCTGTACAAGTGCTATTGCCAGCTCAGACTTCTCTGACGGTGTCATCATACTTCATAGGCAGACAGAGAATGATGAAATTCACCTCAGAAAAAAGGGGACGAGCACTATGAGGTGCAAATCTGCTGACTCAATGAGAAGGACTCTTTTCCAGAACCTAGGAGGACAAAGAAAATGTTACAAAGTAACCAGGAAAAATTAAAACCTACACAAGAGACTAAGAACTGGAATAAAGGGGAGGCAGAGAGGGGCTTCTTTGCAACAGAGGCTAAGGAAGGACAAAAAGAAAAAGAGTAGGCCAAAATACTTAATGCTGTGACTGTGCGTGAAACAAAAGTAGTATAAGGAAAAGAAAAAAGGAGCTGGCAGCTTGTACATGTGAACAAAATTCTTACTTAGCTTCTCTTCAGAAAGAAGGGAAGCCAAAGAGAAGACGGCGGCTTCTGCATGGGTCTATGAACACTTGGGAGGAACTGCCTGAGAGTAAAAGTTCGAGATCTACTATGGAACCACAGAGCTCATGATCATGCAAAACAGAAAACAGAAAAGTATCTATAAGAAAGTTTATTTTAATAAACTAAGAAATTTGGCAAATAATATTCCATGGAAAGAAAAGCAAATAAAGAACTAAGAAGAAAAAACAATTCTTCAAAGCAATTATATAAGATGGCATTAATAAATCGCATTAAGAAATTACACTGAGACATAAACTGTTCTGACACAGAGGAAGAATAGTGTGTAATACAAGACCAAAAAACTATATACTTCTGTGTCACGCACTCTCTACTGACCATACAAAAGAAAACTAAGTTTATATAAAGAGTATTGGGAGCATTTAGGGACAACATTTTTAAAGGCAAAACTTGGGTTCCAAATAGCAACAAACTAGTATGATATTGTCAGGAGGAAAACTATGGAGGGGATGATTTATTACTCAAGAAGATGGTAGGAAAGATAAAATAGGAAAGATGAAGGGTTTTTTTTTGTTTCAGTTTTCAGAAAAAGTAGGTATAGATGATTGATAAACCCAATACTAATGACAAAGTGACAAAATATCAGCCTAGAATAGGGGAAGAGCAGTAGTAAGGGTACTTTGATACATATTTCCAGAAAATTTGTACTTGGTGAACTTCATCCTATGATACTTAGAAGTTTGAAGCAATCTTAGAATTATTCACCATTTCTGAGAAATTTTGTAGGAAATCAGAGACACCAAAACACTTCGTTCTTAGTCTGAACTTGGATATAATTTCCCCTTCAAGGAGGAAATTGTACTCTTTAGGTGAAATTTCAAGTTTTTAGGGAAACAGCGTACAGTGGTTTTAGAAACTGTTCCTGGATATAATCATCTAAGAATATGATCTGGCATGGCTACAACAGTAGAAAATTAATGCACAAATATTCAAAGATGTATGTTAAGTGTAACTGGCCATGCATAGCCAGGCCTAGCTCTGTTAGGCATGTGTCTGTCTTACAGCTAATCCAAACACAAACCCATCATGAATAAATGAAAACATTTGAGGATCTGAAAGAAAATTAGAGATCATTTCATACAATGAAAATTTTTCATATCAGCCAGTTTTTATTTTCTGTGTTCAACCTTTCAAAAAACAAATAAGTGGCAACAAAACAGCAAGCAAAGGTCTGTTTTCCAAAGGACAAAAATGAAAAGTCACTTCTCTGCTTCTCGAGACTGTACTCTTGGGACTTTCAATGCTGAAAATAGTTCACTGATAATAAAGAAAACCACCCACAAAGATAAAAGTAGAATTCGGCTAATGGTACACTGGAGCAATGACAATGTTGAAAAAACAAGCCTCAGAAATTTCTAAGTGATGTTAGTCATAAACATTGTCTCAGAAGAGATCAAATAAATCCATCTGTTCTCTAAAAAGCCCTGCAAGTATCTGTATATTGAAGAAAAAAATACTCATTTAGTCACTGCTGGCTACTCATTTGAAAACATTTGTATCTTTGATTGTGATAATGCACAGCATGGATCTTGAATGAAGCAGATTATATAACAGTCTGATCCTCCTTCACTAAGGATGTCTTTTTTGCTTCAGTCTTTCCCACTGGTCTCAAAGGCCTGGGATTCCTGAAGGTCAGTCTTACAAAGTGATTTTCTTGAATTGTCCTGGGACTCCAACACACACTATGTCCACCTAGACATCTTCTCCATCTGTCAAGTAAGGCTGCAGTTGGTCATTCCTTCATCTACTGAGGTCTATGTTTCATGTGCCTTCTGGCCACATAAAAATATTGTCAGGCAGTTCAGCGGTGAGAAAGGCTGCTAGGCTACCCAAAGATTCCTCTCCATCTTTGGCTTCATTAGTATTTAGTAAGTGCATATAGCCTTTCAGTGTGAAATACAAAACTTGTTTAAATTTGACAAGGTAAGCATCCTAAGGTAAGTGCTTCAGCAGATAAAAGCAAAAAGTAGTTGGGAACTGTAAGAGCTCCTACTACAATGGAGATCTCTGAGCTGTCAGAAAAGGGAGCAGTGTTGTGGCAGAAAAGTTAATGAAGTCTCTTGCATGGAGATATGGGAAAGTATTGGTGAATAGAAGCCTTTGATGCCTTCTTAGTCATTTGCCAACACATATATATCCTAATTGATTCATTATACATAGATTTACTATATTCTAATGGATCCCCTTTAGAAATATATAATAGAAATATTATGCAAAATTATTCTGGAAGCCTCATAATTTTTAAATATCAAATAAGGGTATTTCAAAACAACAGCACCAAAAATGAAACCAGTACCTTCTCAGGATCTTAGAAACTATATCCTGTTAACATTTGTGCACTATTTTATTGTTCAGTCTGGTTTTGGTCCACTGCAGTGATTAATATTTCAGCAAGTGATTCATGTTTAATTTTGTTTGCATCCCAAATGTCTCCCATATAATCAGAAGGTTTCAAATAAAACCATTTTATATTATACTGAAATGAAATTATCTGAGAAACAAGTAGAAATATTTTACATTTGTAGAAGCAAACTTGGCTGACTTGTCCCTCAGTTGCTCCTCTGTAATCTACTGATTTTGAAAACCTCATTTGCGTAATCACCTTCTGATTATTTTTTATTAATTCTACAGGATACTCATCAATACTCTGAGCAAAAGAAATATTAGAGTGCAGTGATTTGCATAATCCATACAAGGGCATGTCAGTCTTCCCGTTATGATTGGTTAATAATCTTTTAGGGATGTGTTTGAAATCAGAGCACTAAGGCTGTTTGCCAGAAGACAGAAAACATTCATATATCACTCTTCCATATTGAACCAGAGAGCTTTCATGTTTCATATTTTCATGTGTTTCATTGGGTTTTTAACATGAAAATTTTGTAGTTTTCATGTAACAGACGAAACCTGATAAATAAAACCTTTGTATAGTTAGTAGTAGTATGAAAGAAGAAACATAATTACCTTAAAAAAATTATGCAAAAAAGTAGCAGCAGTAATATGGGCCCTTCTAATTGGTCAAATACTCCTCTTTCTCCACTGACAATCTTCAAAACACTGATCAGCCACACACATGGTTGAGAAAATTTTATACAACCTTTCATGTAGGGAAGAGGTTCCCTGAAAACTTACAGATGTGTGTTCAATCAATTCTACTTCTTAGGAGGTAGGTTCATATTTAAAAGATGTGGAAAGGAAAATGAATGCTGCCTGTCACTATCAAAACCCTTGAATTTTGATAAAGTATGCTCTGTGGATAACCCTACTTTTATTGATATAAGCATGTGTCCAAGAATGGAATGAAGAAACAAAATGAAATTACCAGGAAAATTATTAAAGTCACTTGAGGAAACAACTTAATCAATGCTACTCTCCAGCTTAACAGATAAACATGATCAATGATGAAGGGAGGGGAAACAAAACCAACACAAATAGCTATATCTATAGTAGACTTCATAGGAAATGTAGCTATGGTGGTAGAAGACCTTAGTATAGGCAAGACCCAAAAGCCCCTACAGAGAACTAATTTAATGTTGCAGAAAAACAAACAAGAATTGCAATCTACAGGGTGAACTCTGAGTGATGCAAAATGTCTTTGGAGATAATTTCTTCCAAAAACAAAAAGAATAAAAGGGAAATGCATTAATGTACCATATTTTTATGATACATTGACAACAGATAACAGGCTTTGATGCCAACATGACAGATATGTGACAGAACTGTCTAAAAAAATGAGTCTTTAGTCTAAAATAGTTTAAGAGAAACATCCTACAGTCTTATAGTCTAGAGTAGTCTAGTCTGTGCCCAGCTATGGACCCAATCCACCTCAGCCTTACCACAGGCTGCCTGCCTGGCCAGATGTCAGCCCTGCCTCCTGGCAGTGGACCCACTTGATGCTCTGTGCAGGGGCTGCCCCCTGCTGCCCCCCTCCTCGGGGACCACCAGACAGGGCCTGGGCTGGTGAGTTCCCTGCCCTGCTGGCTGCTGTCACACCCAACTCCTTCTCCCTTGCTGCTCCCTGACAAATTCAGTATGAGATTTACAATGCCTATTAATTTACTGATTAAAAAGAAGGAAAAGATCATAGGACATATAGCCTCTTTGATGTCAACTATAAAGAAGACATGCTAATGCACCGAAATACCAATGTCTTCCTTATAAATAAAGCATGGATCTTGTTTACACCTGTCATAATTATGCTAATATTACACGCTTCTGATACTCTGTACTTGCAGAATTAAAAAAAAAATAAAAAAACAACAAAACAAAAGACAAAAAGAAAAGAAAAACAAAAGTTAGTAGAAATTATAGATCCTTGTTTCATTTGCCACATGAAGTGAATGGCCAGATGGCCACAGAGTAACAGAATCAGTAACTTCAAAGACTGCTTTTTGGAAGCAGAGCATCTGAAAAAAAGCCAGCAACTCAAATTTGGAAACATGAAATTCAATTGAAGTGGCAGACTTTTTACCACTGTCTCCTTATCAGAGGTGTATAGATGAAAAAATATAGCTATATAAATAATACAAAATAGATTTAATTACAGAAAAGAGAGAAAGATGGAACTACTTGAACAGATAAGGAATACATTGATTGCTCAGGTATCTGAAGAAGTAAAGATACTTAATGAATAATAACAGTTGATCTTCTTTCTTGATTACAGACTCTACAAACCTGATGATGATCACTGCAACTGAGGAGAATTTATGAAAAAGTGCCTGAAGAAGAGCTGATCTGAAAGATTACAGAGCCTCCTTAAAAAAATGACAGACAACTACAAATAACATCCACATAGGCTCTTCTTCTGCAGTGGAAGAAATATAATAAAACTTCTAAATCCAGATCTATAAAGGACCCAGATGTCCAAATCTGGTACCGAAGTACCAGATTTAGGTACCAGAAATTACGTACCAAAATTCCAAACTTCAACTACCTCATCTGTTAATTGAAGTCCACAGACAGGTAACTCCTTACTGGAGAGGCAAGAACCGCAGTCAGAATAGCTAGAAAGGCTGTTGATTTAAAGGATAGCATGGAAATATGAAGGTTGAATTTCCATCCTGTGTGGTCCAGGATGTCAGTTTCTTTGCCCAAGCAAAGGCAGAAGCACCATCAATAGGGTATTGATACAGCTGGTTATACCTAACATGCTTTAAAGGAGTGTGGCTACCATAGAAGGTGAACACCTCAGGCTGAGGCTTGTTCAACCCTTAGAACAAAAGTTTACAGCTTCAGGAGAAAGTTCAATGATGCTGTTTTGCAAAAGACATCCAAAGGAAGTTATTTAAGATTAACATGGTGTCTATGTTTCCTCATTGGCTGCTGACTCTCAGGAAGTACTTCCCCAGCAGATTGTGCGGCTCCAGACCTCCCTCAATTTGTAGCCTGCAGACAGCACAGGCAGAGCAGGGACATAACACTGGGCCTTCAGTTCCACTTCAAAGGCAAAACACCAAAAGGTCAGATTTGCAATGCATGTTTTACCTATCTATCTAACTCTTTTTACTCTTATTCCATTTCTTACTATGCTTTCACTTAAATGACTAATGTCCTGGGGATTTTTTTTGGAGGCAGGTTTTTACTCATCTTTGTATGCTTTCACTAGCATGACTTTACTTAAATAAAAGTCCTGTTCCTAAAGAATCTAGTTTACTGCTTTTATGAGACTTATAAAATAATTTTAAGGTCATATCACCTAGAAGCAACAAATAGTCGGAACACTTAACTTTGGTGTACCACATAAAAGTGGAATGATACAAGCAAAACATTAAGCATACCAATGGAAAATAAACAGGCACCAGAAAGTTTTCTTTCTGAAAAAAATGAAAAAGATGAGATGTCACTAAGTTTGTCTTTATGTTCTCTAATCTTTAGGGAATATTTTTTCTGATAATCTCAAGAGATGTTAGTGGTATGAAATATCAGATTGCAAATGGCTACCCCAGCATAGAAATGTGAAACCTAACTAGGCTTACACAAACAGAATCATTTGGTTTCATATGTACATTATTTCAGAATGCTGAATCCTAAAAGACAGCAACTTCCCTGTCATCATGGTGACTTTTTTTTCCCACCTGTCAGATATTACTATTTTATAATAAGAAGTAGAAAAGTCTCTCCCCACCATGTTTAAAAAAATCTGTGAAGTAACAATACCAGAAGTGGTGAAATGAAGCTATAAATTATGCTTTCCCATTAATGGAAAAGAGTTCAAAAATTTCAAATTTAGTTACTAGGAAACATTTCTAAATATCTAAGTAACTGGAATATAACTGGAAGTGGCTGCCAACACTGGATTAACACTGTACCACATGCAAGTCCTCTTGTCATACACCAGAGGATACATGGAGTGATGGGAATAAATTAAAATTTAATCTTTCAGATGTCTGTCATTTTTCAGAACTCCCTACGAGGCTGTTTATACAGAGTTCAAACAGAAGCCTTTTAACTGTGCTGAAGGCAAGCCAAATACGATTTTTTGTACACTGAAAAGACAGAAAGCTTGGTCCTCAACTGTCATTAGTTTGCAGCTGATTTAGCACTCAAATGAATTTTACAATTATTCAATTTAAATTAATGAGATAGTTAAACTTTTTTAGAAAATTTAGGGAAATCCTTTTGTCTCAGTGTACACACCTAAAGAAAAAAATGGAAGGAAACATAACCTCATTCCTTCACACTAGGCTAAAAGTATTTTAATACGAATCAATGCTTATTTGTGCTACAAATTTCTACTGTTGTATTGGGTTTGTGTGGCAAGGTTTTGGTAGCAGGGTGCACTACAGGGGTGGCTTCTGTGAGAAGCTGCTAGAAGTTTTCCCTGTGTCCAATAGAGCCAATGCCAGCTGGCTCCAAGATGGACCCACTGTTGGCCAATGCCGAGCCAATCAGCACTGGTGGTAGTGCCTCTGGGATAATATATTTAAGAAGGGGTTAAAAAACAACCAGGGGCACAAAGTGCAGCTGGGGTAAGGAGTGAGAATATGTGTGAGGAATGACTATGCAGACATCAAGGTCAGTGAAGAAGGAGGGGGAGGAGGTGTTCCAGGTCCTGGAGCAGAGATTTCCCTGCAGCCCATGGTGAAGACCATGGTGAGGCAGGGTGTTCCCCTGCAGCCCATGGAGGTTAACGGTGGAGCAGATATCCACCTGCAGCCTGTGGAGGACACCATGCTGGAGCAGGTGGATGTACCCAAAGGGCACAGCCACAAGGCTGTGACCCTGTGGGAAGCCCATGCTGGAGCAGGTTCCTGGCAGGACCTGTGGACCCATGGAGAGGAAGGAGCCCATGCTGGATCAGCTTTGTTGGCAGGACTTGTGACCCCATGGGGGACCCATGCTGGAGCAGTCTGCTTCTGAAGGACTGCACCCCATGGAAGGGACCCACCCTGGAGCAATTTGTGAAGAACTGCAGCCCGTGAGAAGGACCTACGTTGGAGAAGTTCATGGAGGACTATCTCCCATGGGAGGGACCCCATGCTAGAGCAGGGGAAGAGTGCAAGGAGTCCTTCCCTGAGGAGGAAGGAGCAGCAGAGACGACATGTGATGAACTAACCACAATCCCCATTCCCTGTCCTCCTGTGCTGCTCAGCAGGAAAGAGGTAGAGAAAATCAGGAGTGAAGTTGAGCCTGGGAAGTAGGGAGTGGTAGGGGGAAGGAGATTTTTAGATTTGGGTTTATTTCTCATTATCCTATTCAGTTTTGATTGGTAATAAATTAAACTGATTTTTCCCAAGTCAAGTCTGTTTTGCCTGTGATGGTAATTGCTGAGTGCCCTGTCGTTATCTCGACCCACAAGCTTTTTGTTATATTTTCTCTCCCCTGTATAGCTGAGAGGGAGAGTGATACAGCAGCTTTGGTGGGCACTTGGCATCCAGCCAGGGTCAACCCACTACAACTGTACATTGTATTAATGTAATATATATCTTCAACCCTGCCAACACAAAAATAAGCATCAGAGAGTTTTCAGCTCACTTCAGCAGCACATACACTGAAATTGGAATGATACAGAGAAGATTAGCATGGCCCCTGCACAAAAATGACACTCAAATTCATGAAGCATTCCATATTTTTTTTAGTAGGCATGGTGTTGTTGAGTTTACGGTTGGACTAGATGATTTCAGAGGTCTTTCCCAACCTTAATGTTTCTATGATTCTATAAGATTCCTGATGGAACCAGATGGCTGCACCTGCAGAGATCACTTAGAATTCCATCAGCTTATAATGGACACTATTACTCAAAGAAAAATATCCCTAACCTCCTGCAGAAACAGCACCTTTTTGTGCTTCCTGTGACCAGAAATCAAAACACTGGAAAGCCTTACTCTGGGCCAGACATAGATCAATCATTGTTAGACGATTGTAGATGATTGGAAGATCTGTTACTCCACCTAGCCCCTTTCTAGATCTTGCAAATGAGCAAAAACACATTATTGTGTTTCTCATCCATACAAAAAATAGCATTTATATGTCCCTGTTGTAAGCCAACAGGAGTTGTCACTGGTACACTATAGTGTTCCTTAAATAACAGAACAACAGATTACAGTGCTATCAATTTACATGCCTTATGTTAATCATTTTCCAGCAGTTTAAATGTTTGAAAATATAAACAGAATATACCACAAATATAATATATGCTATAATATGCTACAGAAAGACTAGGACTCATTTCTTTCTCATGTATACACGTACCAAGAACAAGTGTAAAATCAGTGGAATTATACTAGTACAAAAGTGACACAGAAGACAAATTCAGCACATTGCAAAGAACACACAGTAAATCATTTAATGTAATCTGCCACATGATTCTTAGGTGTACCAATTCATCAAGGCAGAGGAGCATGTGAAGTTGGCTGTATTTGACCAATCTCGCACCAAAGCTGGATGAGGATGGAATGCATCTATTAACTCTGCAGATGCTGGGTCATTACGGTTTCCTCCGTATCCTAATGACAGTAATCCACTCATGAACCTGCCATGAGTTATACAAAAGAGACAGCTGATACTGAGCTCACATCAGAAAATGGCATGCAACAACCAAAATGAAACACATTAACCTTCACAGCCTTTGATATGGAGAACAGATAATTTTACAACCAAACATGAATTATATAACAAACTATACAGTGAACTGAGCTTGTGTGAATTTTCACTGAATTGGCCCCACAGCAGAGTGCTGAGGAACAAGTTTCAAATTTCAGATATTTATATATATTTATAAAGTTCAGCTACAATGAGTTCACTCACTACTGTCTATAAAAAATGCTGAGCATGATCAACCCTTTTCTATATGGCATATAAAGAGGATGAAAAGCAAAACCAATACAAAAGCTACTAAAAACAAGGTTTTGAAAAGGTGGGGCCGGTGAGACAGCAGAGCAGTAGCAAACACGCAATATAGTCAGTGACTTTATCATGCAAAGCAAGAGTAGAAATCAGCAGACAGGAATATCTGACATCTATTGCCCAAATTAGAAGAGCAAGGTGAATATCACCTGAAGATGCTGACAGTCTAATGACAACAAAAGACTATCTTCAAACCTAACATTACTGAATACTGATAAAACAGCTAGGGTGAGCCTCTGCTCCAAACTACATTTAGAGTCTGGTATAGCGATGATTGGCTGCAGAAAGAATAAAGAATTGCTAAGGTCTGCTAACTGATTTTCAAGGATATAAAAAGCAAGTCGTGTTCTGCCACTGATGGTACAGTCTGTCAGCTAGCTAGTTTATATAAAGAGTGAGAGCCTTAAACACATTTCTCAGATTAATTGTTAAATAATGATGTTACTATGAAGAGAAGCTACTCTTGGTTGCTTTATTTCAAGTAGACTGGGAGGCTAGAGAAGGACACAAGAGAAATGTTTTTGCTCTGGATAATGTGTGAAGACATGATTAGGCCCATTTTACATGTGCAACTATATTACAACTTCTCTTGCATAGGAGGTGGTTCATTTTTTCAGAGATCCATTTACAAAATTAGAACATAATGTTCATACACAGCCAGACCCACGCTCACTGTAAGCAATGAAGCCTATTATCAACCTGCAAATCTGTCTGTGTTACTGAAGCTATTGAGACGTGTGACAAATTACTTCAGTGTGACACATCATACTTTGTTGCATACTGGATTACAGCTGAAAAGGTTAAGTTGTTGTTTGGGTTTTTTTTTAATTAAGTATCTTCTTTGATAGCCCCCACACATGGGACAATCTAATGAAAAGAGAAAAAAAAGAAACCGGTTGCAGTCTCCAGGAAAAGTTTATAGTGCACCATTATGCTGGTGCTCCACAACTTGTATCTTGCATCTGCCAGGCTTTCCATAGGAAATTTAATTCAGCCCGTCATCAGTGCACTGTTACCATGTCAATTCCCTCATCAAAACTTTCAGTAATGTTTTGCAACTTTCCTTCACAACAGAATAGTGGGCCATCCAAATAGAAAAACCTACAAGTCAATGGATGTATGTGGGAGAAGGGCAAATTCTTTGCTGCCATGCTTTTCACTGGTGAGAGGGCACTAAGGAATATGTCAATGTTTTGGGATTTTTTGTCTTCTACTGCTGTGGAAAGTTAGTATGCTCATCTTGTTCTATATTCATCCACAAACATGAAAGTACCTGAAATCCTGAATCTCCTCCCCCTTCAGAATTCTCTGCTGCTGGGACAACAGGGGGCAGTATAGGGACAAGAGACTAAACAAATTGCCAAAGTTACCTATCTTCTGTCTCTGACAGCTAGAAGCTCTGTTTCACCAGAGGGAAAACCACAGTTTCTTGTTTCTCCACTGAGAGGTTTCCCACCATAGCCTCCATGGCCAGACTTGATCTCATTAGCAATGGAGGTATGTGTCAGTAGCCAGATACTTACAGGACAAAGCACATACACAAGTGAGGAGAGAGATTACAACATACACATTAAAAAAAACTTAATTAGGGTTTTTCCTTTGATTTTAGAAAGATTATGTTCATTTTATCAAGAAAGTTTCTCTGTTAACATTGATTCGTCCTAGTGTAGTTGGTGTGAGTGGAACTGAGCCAATTCAGAGCTGAGGGTATGGCCAAATGATTTTCCAACTTCTACCATTTCATGTGTCAGAGGGAAATGCTACTGTGTAAACTGTCAGCTCAGATGCCCCTTTACTGTTGTCCCTATAAATGTGTGTTGAATACTTCATGATCAACTCTGTGCAACTATGGAAAACCTGCTAAAAAAAACAGTAAGGTCAAGGTCATTCACAGACAGAAGTGATATTTATGGAAAGTTTTACATTTGATTAAAGAAGACAAAATTTGAGTTAAATAGGCATGACTAGAAGCACTAGATACTAAATTATTCTGTATAATTCTGTGATTCAAAAACACGAATTAGCTGATGCTCAGGGCAATGAATTGTTGAAGTTTTAATGTGGAAAGTTCTGCCTATTGCCATTAATAAGAATTGCCCTGGCAAATACTTCTTTCACGTGCCACATACGTCCATGCAATGACACCCAGCAGGATATGGGTAATAAGTAATTAACTGAAGCTTCTTCTGAAATCTACCTTAATATATGCCAAGACTTTCCATAATTCTGACATTTACATTCAGAAAATGAATAATAGATGGTGATTAATAGGGCCATGAAGTTCAGGTTGGGGAATAACCTCTGTTTTGAATGTACTATGTGGAGATATGACAAGGGCAAGATCCATCAAAATAGTGCACATATCATAGTGGCAGAGCAATGACGCACAACACAATCATACATCCCTTCTATTAGTAATGGTACCTTAACAGTATTTTTTGCTATATAATAATAATATGGTATGAAGGAACCAATTACCATATACAGTAATTGTTTGAAAATTTTCCTGAAAGTATGAGCTTACATTTTTAACAGATGCTGACATGCATATTCCTCCTTAAAATATTCTCAGCATTAAGAAGGGAAAATCAGGTTTGCATATTTTGAATTAAAGACTACCATGATGGTATGCTGCATTTGAACCTACACTTTTTTCATTTATTTTGTCTAAAATTATAAACTGAAGTTTTATACATAATATTTGGCTTCTCTTCTGAAGTTTTTCATTAACAAATTCTATGAACCACTTGTACATTGTAATATGAATTTCAACCATTTATTTAATTTTAGCTCTCAGAAGATCTGCTTCTCTTTCAATCAGTACCCAATACACAGTAAATATCTGTTCTAAAACAGCATAGTCACACAGAAACTACACAGCTACTAGTTGTTTTTATATGCTATACTATTCAGTTTGTGCTATAGGTATTGTGATCCCTCACAATATAGACTACCTATTTGTTCTTGAAAAAACTCTTACTGGTTAATGTGAAAGGTAGATTTCTAAACATGGAGCCATAATTTTGAAAAATGTCAGAGAACACTAATATTGTAGATTTAAAAAAAAACAAAAACATCCACAAAAGAGAATGCATCATCATCCATTTCCATTTAATTACTGGAGCATTTCTCCTAAAGGATAAGGTCATAAAAATGTAACTCATTAGTGTTTCTCTTGCCTTTTTTAAATCATTCATGTGTTTGTTTTAAGAGCTTATAAAGTCAAGATTTTATCTTGAAGGCTTGTGTTCATGGGCTGATTATGATAAAAAAATTAAACTTCTAAGCCCTTACGTGCAAATCTAGAAAAAAGCTACCAAGTCCATTTTCTTTTCAAAACTCAGGTATGGGTACAGTTAACTATATTTGTAGTTTTCAGATCAAAAGTTTAGAAACTTCAGTTCCCTTGGCTCTACATGTCAACTTCTTTGTACATTGAAGTCAAAGGCAAAACAGAAAATCTCATATGAACACAAAGGGATTTTCAAAAATACTCAAACCTTACAAATAACAATACAGAAATATCTGCATGCTTTTATTAAATACATTGACATCTATTAGTTTACATAATTTCCAAATAATACCAAACTTTTATGTTAAATAAACCATCCTGGAATCTCTTTATTAAAAACTTCTCATAACTGGAGTTAATAAAGCTTTAACATTTCTGAAAACTGCATGTTTCCCCTCTGTAATTGTTAAGCATTTCTTATATCTGTCAAAACACCAGATGGATACAAAAACATTTAAAGTAATATACTCATAGAAAAAGTTTACTTCACATTTTTTAATCATAAATCAAAAACTTCAAAAATTACTTTAAGCTGCAGCATAGTAGAAAAAAAGGTATCATGATTGTTAAAAGATTACCTTCTGCAGATGGTAAAAAATGATAAATGGTGATTATATTTTAATTTTTTTCCTCAAGACATCAATTAGCTTGTCTTTTATTTTGTTGTAAGATGTCTCACCTCTATTGTTCCTTGCTTATTCATTACTTGAAAGTTTGACTGTTAGTTTCATTCCTGCATTTTAAAAGTGCATTGAACACTAATAATAACAATAACAAGGAGGTGGTTATTGACCATGGAAACAAAATTTGTCTGAGACCAGATTATATGCAGTCCTGTGTCTACGGCAAGAAGACCTGTTTTGGCAGGACTCTGGTTAGAGTAAAATAAATGGCAAAATCACAGTTAATTCAGTGGGATCAAGTCTTTGCCTAAAGTGGTATAAATTCTTTACAGTATTTTTCAAGTTATACAAGAGAAATGATCTTGAAAATAATTCATGTTTAATGGAAGATTACTAACAATTCTTTAAAGAATAAAAATATTTTTTTATTAAATTCTAGATGTTACCTGAAGTAATGTTACAGAAAAGTAATGTTCTTACTAGCCATTTTCTGGCCAGGAAATCATTATAACTGTTACATAAGTATCATCAGCAAATGACTTCTCTCACATGCATGAAACTACTTTAAGTTTCACTGTTACTCTATTCCTCATTTGGACCACTCTTCACTGCCATTTTGTATATGTTCTATAACATTGTTCTTGAAATCTGACATCAGAAAACATTACCTTCACGGTCTTCTATACCAGTCTTTTCACATATTTACAGGTTATTGATTTTAGTATCAACTATAGTTTGGAAATATGCTACTGTCAAATTTGTCCCAGATCATTTGTAATACCTTGATTTTCTCCAGTGTGTTTATAATGAACTCACAATAAATTTGTACAGCAATCTACCGCTCGCATCCTTGTGAACTTAACATTACTTAATGTAACAAACACCAGTGGATGACACTTTTAAAAGCAGACAATACAGGTGTTTAATATCCACCTTTAGGTGTAATTTGATATACGGCAGTAGTTAGCAGTTAAGAGTTCACCACTTCTAAGAAAAATGAGAAGGATTTAATACTCTTCTTACCTAAGAGTAAGAAATTAGTATGGGGCAGAATGCCCAATAAAATGTACCCCCCCACACTGCTGGGCTGAGGTTAAAGGTGAGAATTCTTGCAAAGTGCCCAATCCCAGAGAAAAACTGGGATCACCAAATAGTTTTTATATGCAGTGCTGAGTGCTCATGTCTTAGTTCATTAATTTGCAAAATAATCCTTGATTCTATCACCTTTGCTGCCAACATTTTTGCTGTTTGAGATTCTATTTGAGCTACTTGCTTCCTTCTTCACTGAAATTGGTTGTATACAACTTGACAGTTTGATCAGAGACCCAGTGATTTGTCGGGTAGAAATACCATGTCATTGGGATGCATAAGCCCCAATGGGCATGTTAGACATAGCTTGGCAGTTCTCCATATTGAGCATTACAAGTGTTAAAGGATTGTATGTATGTGTAAAAAAAATTACATTTATGAGAGCCAGCCTATAGCACATTCCAACTTCTGGTTTGTCACTCCATTCAGACACTTCTGTCGCTGCTTCTGCAACACAAAGCAATCTGCTGACAGCTGCATTCATCTTTCAAAGCCATAAAAAGTTAGAATAAACATCATTAATTCAGTATCGGGCCTGATAGATGTTGGGGTGCAAGAAGAACAGTAAAATTTAATGCAAAGTAGATTCTAAGATTTCAAGTTGAGAAAAAAGCTGGTAACTGCACTGAAAAAAATCTGCAGTTACAGTACAGCAACAAGTATTTCATTTGTTGATAATACAAAACTTCTCCAGCCAGCCAGCTACTGAAATAATTTGTTAGGCACACATAAACCTGTCTGAAGCAGGCTATTTAAAAGTGCATCTGCAATGCTTAGCCCAGAACAGCTTGTTCGTTTTTCACTATTATACTCTTTATATCCCTTTCTTCTAAGGAAGTTGGTACTTGAGACTACAGAGCAGAGCTCCCAGACCGGGTGTTGCACTGGAGAGGCAGCTCAGCTATAAGGACTGATAGTGTTGAGGCCCACAGCTCCCAGCAGACCCACTGAAGAAAATGTGACTAGTTGCAAAATGTGGGTCTGGATCTGAACTTCTAACTCAAGACATCATTTCCCATCCATTGTCATTATGAAACCTACTCCACTATTACACATGCTTTTTCTGGGTGTACTTCTACTCCTTCCAATCTTCCCATTTTTTGATCTGACTGTGATCTTATTTTGACTAATTTCTGAGCAGCATAACTTCACTAGCTTCAGGGAAATTGAATTTGATTTACAGTGATGGAGTTATATCAGAGTTAAACCAATGATTTTGACACGATCATTGTCACTGTTAGACTCATTCTGCAAAAAGTAGATTTTTTCTCCCATTTGCTGTCACTATGGCAACAGCATTCAATGACTTGCTGTGACAGCATGGGCAAGGGTGGGAGTTGCGATGAAAATGAAGCCATAAAAATATTCCTCTTAGCAACAAATTAAATCAGAATTAGAGTCATATTACTATTTTCTCTCCATACATCTATCTTTTCCATGCTGTCTTTCCACCAGATTGTTAAAAATTCCTGGTTGCTATTTCTAACCTGTGATGCGTGAGAAGCTTTTTGCTTCTTGTACTTTTAAGATTGGAGAGTGCTGATGCAGAGTTCTCAGGCTAATAAATTCAGGATTTAGCATTTACCTTGTCTTTTCAAGGCAATATTTTATTACTTCTTGTAATTACAGAAAAGCCCTGAGGGGACCTTGGGTGATACATACAGTATAAATATGAATATTGATTCAGTCGGTCAGTCAGCCAGGCATTATTTTATATAGCACATCTACCTTTCAGTGCTCATCTTTGGTCACTGTAGGTAAATAATGCAAAAGGAATTAGAACCATAAATAAAGCTTCTACACAGGAAAAATAGTTCTGACAGAAGATGTAGTACATAATAAATATGCACATGAGAGCAATTTATTAATAAGATAACTAGTATTCTAGCTCCTGTAGTAGCGCTCTCAATTGTGCCATGAACCAGATGCCAACCACATTCCCTAGAGGCCAGCTATTAACTCCTTGGCTAAGCAGCAATACAAGCAACACTACTTTAAACACAGGCTGCTTCTCCTCTACTCTTTAACTATTGCACAGTGCTGAAATTGTAATGAGAAGAGATATGGAGCTCAGCCAGACAGTCATTTGCAATCCAGTCAAGTGGATATAACTGCATGGAGAAAGTTTTTTTTTTTTCTTTTTATGCTTGTTATCAAATTAACATTAAGTACACCTGGTTTCTTAAAATTCCTCTTTTCACTGCTGTAAGTATATGTACTTCTAAGTGACCTTCTTAATTGTAGATCCACAGACTGGATAGGACACATGCTGCATGGTGTTAATCCAGGAAAAGATTAAAATGCACTCTTAACATTATGAGTAACCCCACTCTCATTGAATCAAACATTAAGCCTCAGCTTATTTTTGAGAGTGTTACCTAAGTTTGAACTGAAATATATGTACTACTTGTTTTCCTAAATAAGATATAAAGTTTTTACATTTTCACTCTTTCCTTGACAAATAATTGACACTAAAAAAAAAAACAAAACCTGACAATGAAGTATCTGAAATTTGCTTAAGTACTGAATATTACACTAAATGTTGTTTAGTAAGAATAGAAGTTAAGTGGTATTTCAGCTCTCAAAATAGCATTCATATTTACCAACAAACAGTGTGCTGGGTTGATGCTAGCTGGTAGGTAAGCCCCAATCCTGTTGTTCACTCACCTCCCCCACAGCAAGATGGAGGAGAGAATTGGAAGACCATAAGTGAGTTAAAGACAGTTTAATAAGCAAAGGAAAGGAGAAGAAAGAAAAGAAAAAAAATTTTAAAAGGTGATACAAAGGCACACACCACCTCCCACAAGTAGACTGATGACTAGCCGGTCCTCAAGCAATGGCTACCTACCCAAAACACATCTCCCTTCTAGTTTTAAAGATGCTCATGGTGTAATACGGTATGTAATATCCCTTTGGCCAGTTGGGGTCAGCTTACTCTCCCCCAATATACTCACTGGTGGAGCAGATACAAAGGAGGCATTGACGTTCTGCAAGCACCACTGAGCAACAGTCAAAACACCGGGGTTATCAACACCATTTTGGTAACATCCAAAACACAGCACCAGAAGGGCTGCTATGAAGAAAGTTAACTTAATCCAGCCAGATCCAGAAAAGCACGAATTAAAAAAAAAAGTGCAACTCACAACACATAGAAATAACAGAAATTTAAATAATAGATTGTGATGGTTCATGCATCAAAGCACTGTTAGATAATTTTGTAAGTAAAACTGAGTTTGTCCAATAAAAATCAGAAAGTGGGAAGATGAGCCTCTAAAACGACCTAGACTCTAAGATCTTTCCACTGACTAAGACTGATGGTGCAGTATATTTTTTCTAATCTTATTTCCCATGAATAGTACCTATTCCACATACTGTTTATTTCAGCAGGTGTATTTGTAAAGATTTCCTCTTATAATCAAGGCAGCAGAATTTTTCCTACATGGCATCCAAGCCGATATCCAAAATCAGTTTTGAGAAATTATTTTTTCATCTGTGCTACAGTCTAGCATGAACTATTACCAACACTCAGCTCAGCAAGTGGCCTCTGCTGAGTTAATCAGATCTGATCAACACTTTGCATATTAACAGGCCACATAATACCTCCTCCAAATCAGATCTCAAGCACTCTGATAACATAACACCATCTTGTTGCTGCCAATTTCCTATCTATTCAACTTACAAGCAAGGTTGTTTGTCAATGATGTTGATATATATAGCCTCTTGCCAATATTAAATTCTTTTAGAGAAATATGGATTAATGCCTGGCCATTTAGCTGTTATTCTGTTTGGTAAACCTTTATGGGATTCTTAAATAACAGCTGAATGAATAATGAAGTTCATCTAGAAAAAAGTAATTTGCTAAATTATTTCAAAGTGACATTTAGCAGAATTATATTAGTGAAAAGTACTTTATTGTATTACTTTTTCCTTGACAGTATACTGAAATATAAAGTACTCTTTGGAGAAGTCAATAATATTTCACTTTGTTCAGTTAAATTGATTTGATTTTTGATTTGACAGTTGCTCTCCACACCTTAACTACAAAGCATATCCAACTGTATCATAGCAGGCAGGCTTTTAAACTGACAGTCTAAGGAACAGAATGAAAATATCTTCATATTTTCCATTCAAACATACACATATTGACAAGTACACAACTGCTGAGAAGCAAGGATATTCCAGGAAACATGTTATAGAGCTTTATTACCAAAATTAATCTGAATTCTTGTCAATTTATGTAACAAATTATATAATTTATACTTCATATAATATTTCATAAATTGGGTAATAATTCTGGGGCCATTCCTTTTACTTGCCAGAGCTGATCAACATGTTACTATTCTCAAAATCCCCAGAGCATCCAAATGCAGTCTCCTGTATCCTCAAAAATAGCATTATTCTCTCTGAACATAATTCATCTTAATTGTCTTTGCTTTTGAAAACTGTCAGGTATATAAGAACAGAACATAATTATTAGCATCATAACTGTGCCAGGATGATTTGACTCTGAATAATGTAGAAATATCATGTATGAGTCCCATTGAAGTCCCCATTTATTAGATCCTGTCTGCCCAAGATCTATTTGCAAAGGCTGTATAAACCATTTCCAGTCTTTTTCAAACCTCTCTTTATTCATACACTGTTAGGAGGGAAATGTCAAAATTTCTAATTGCCATTTAGAAGCACAAAAGAAGGTGGGGTGGTAGGGGGGGACACAACAGAAATGCCACCGTAGAAATCTTGCTATGTATCTATCCTCCCAAATTCTGTCTGCTTTGGAAAAACAGACTTTCAGACTGCCTCATCTCTGTTATTTAAAGTTTATAGAGACTTCAGAAATAATGAATATTTTTCTCTAAGAAAGGCCAGTTGTTGTGATTTAACCCTGATTG
>VZTL01015951.1:2628-18877 GCA_013400535.1 Scopus umbretta
AAAAAAAGAAATGCCCACCAAAAAAGGAATCCTGGCTTCATATTCAGATCACTATGGGTGTAGTAAAATCAGCTGCATCCCACCCCTTGTATCTCAGCACCTTCATCTTGTAATTCACAGGCTTACACACATAAGTACCAAAAAGCAACTGAGACACCAAAAACAGACATGAACAAAAATCCTAGTTCTCCTCAATCTTTGGCTAGACATTCAGCTAAATGAATGGGATTGTCTCCACTGAGATCAGAAACAGAATTAAGATTATCTAACTATGGAGTTCACACTCCAGCAGAAGTCCATGAGGATTTTTATTTATATTAGTTAGAAAACCAAATGAGTCCTGTTTAGAATCAACAACTTTTTGCCATTCTGAGTTTTGTTTAAAAGCACGGTTGATAGTGATAGAAATAGGAATTACAAGATGGCAAAGTACTGAAGCTACAATTCATAGCATTTTCTGACTAACTCAGTTCACCTACATCCACAGTATCAGGAAGGATAACCCTGCCATCAGCAGGAACCTGAACAGAAGAAAGCAATTTGCATTGAGAGCAACACCGAGCAGCTCAGTCTTGTGTCCATGGCAGAGGAGGTCCAGCCCCTCCTGGTGGAAGACAAAAATAGGAAGGGACGAATTTTCCAGGAGCTGCAGCAGAGACCTGACAGGACTAAGGGCAGGAACGGGAGGCTGAGCTAGGATGCATCGGAGAGGTTTTTAAAAGATAGCTGTTGGTAAGTATGGATTTGTGAGCCACGAGGTGGGTCAGTGGGAGCTGTGGGGAGCTCTCCTGCCGCGGTCAGACTATAACAAAGGTGCACTGAGAGTGTCCTGGGAGAGTAAGGATGAAAGAAGTGTGAAAAGGTGGGATGTTAAGAGGCACAAGTCATGTTCAGGCATGGCCTCCAAATTCCAAACCCAGGGCACCCTTCCACAACTCAGTGACTGGAAAACTGGAAAATTGAATGCAACTACTGTGTTAAGTGGATCCTGGACATTCATTCACAGAGATATACACAGCAAAAAAAGTTACCTAAAAATAAGAGTTTGACATCAGAATATAAGAAAATCGCAGCCAAAAGTGCTGTTTTTGTCTCCCTTTCATATTTCAGTGCAAATTTAGTTTCTGCAGGTGACAAACTGCTGTTGATGGTGGGTTGATTTTAACGAGCTGTATTGGGTTGATAGCTTTACAATGTCTATTCTCAAATTGATCTTTGTAATTTGAGATGCCATCTACAGTTCAGAAATGTGTAAGCTTTTCATATTAAAACTAGAATAGTCTCCCTGACTTGACAGTATTTGCTATTACTACAGAAAACTACCACAAATAAAAGAAAAGCAGGTGAAAAAATCACGTTTTACCTGTCCATACTTTGCAGCTAAATGTAGGGGTGTCCAGTACTGATTATCCACTACATTGAGGTCAGCCCCATGATCCAGTATCAGAGATGCAACATTCTTGTACCCGTTAGCACAGGCCACATGCAGCTGCAATATAAAAGTATCTTAATTGTTTAAAAGAACTCAGAAAAGCCCCTGACGTGCTACTGCATATCTTGGCTGTCCCACAGACCTAACTGGCTGAATCATGATAACGACAAATACAAAATATACATGCAACAACAGACTAGAAAAACACAGTGGAATCTTTTTTTAACATTTATAAACAAAACCTACCAAAAAATAAGAATGTTCGCTTATTGAGAACTATTTAAACAATCCAGTCTCACTAGATACTTTTCATACAATTTCAAGCAAATATGCTTTCAAACACACTCACAAACTCCATGAGCCCAGGTAGATTCATACATTTCAGCAGAGCGTGGGCCAAGACCTCATTTTCTTTTGTGGCAGTTCAAATACCCCAGATGTAAGCTGACTCCAAAATGAATTCATTAACACATAATCAAACCAAGCACATTGAGTTTGCAGCACAAAATAGTCACAAAAAATACTTTCTCGATTCTGAACAACAGAGATTTTATTTCTTTCACTTGCATTACTTCCCTAGATACTTAATTGTATGTTGAGGCACATACTTCACGTGACTGGATTGATCCAGGTTGGTTTAGTGGTGTTTATGTTCTCGTGGTTCTCTGCTATGGTTTCAAACATTCCCTCCACTTCTGGGAGCAAAGGAGACAAAATTTGCATTTGGAAATTGGCACAATATAATTCCTCATCTCCGGTTAGAAGGAGTCAAGTCTCATGATGGCCAGTAAGAACAGGGCTCAGGAAGATTGCCGAAATGGAGAACTGAGATTATAGGTGGTAACCCGTATCCCCAAATAACCTGTATCCCCAAATCATGTAGCCCAACTGTATCCCCAAATCATGTAGCCCAACTACATGATGTTTTGAAGTGCTTGAAGCACTGTTATCTGAAGAGACAATTTTTCTGATGATTGAAATGAATGGCTACTGGCAAGAAAAAGGTCTTGCGATAAACCTGATACTATAACTGTGTAGTTCCAAAGCCACTGTAAGCATAGGAGACACCAAAAACAGTGTCCAGGATATTATTTGCCTTATTTGCTATTTCTGGTTTAGCTGCACCTGCAGAGTATGAATAAAGTTTTCTCTATGAACATCCCTGATGAAGAGGAATGAAACACAGTACAGCTAATCAAAAATCTTCCCCTGGAAAGGGGGCAGAATACCCCTGCCCTGGGGGCAGAACACCAATTCCATACGCTGTAAGTGTTCTAATTTCAAATGTCCCAAAACCTCAAAATTTTCCCTTAATTTGACATAGCTTCAGCTTTTCTTCTGTTTTAACAGAAGAAATTACATTTTCTATTCAGATGTCGATTTAACAAGTGCTATTTTAAAGTAGTTTAAAAGCTCACAGGACAAAGGAAGTATTTTATGACAGAAATCTTTCAAAGAAAAAAATACTACAGGAGAATTTAACAGAAAAAATAATTTTGCCATATATCATTCCATATCTGTATTGCATGTGCACATATGTATGTATTATCAATCTATGAAAATGTGTGCATTTGTGCATTTATGGCATCAATTTTTTGTCTGATTCATCTTAACTTACACACGGACTTAAATATATTGAGAAAACAAATCTCATTTGCTACTTACAGCTGAGATATTTGTTGTTTTCTTTGTACAGATAGATGTAGAGCAACAAACAACTATTCCCAGAACCCTTTGATACACAAACAGCTATCACAGACTGGCTGACTCCACACCCATGAATAGAGACAGAGCAGTTTAACAAATTCCAGATTTCCCACCAGTTTGTCAGACAAAAGTTGCACATAATAGAAATCTCAAACAAAAGCAAAATGATACATTCTGTAGCTACTTGTTACAAGACTATGAAAAAAGTTCAAAAAATCAAAGTTCAACATAAAAACTGTTCATGCAAAAAATGTCCCCTTTGTCCATATCCCACCAAGCAAATAACAAAACCCAAACTCTCCACAATGCTTTTCTCCTAGTATCTGCAGTACTGTTAAACACATTTCAGACATGCATTTCAACAATTCCAGCTAACTACAGAAAAAGTTTTATACAATGATAGCTAGGTAACTTCACAACTCAATTTAACTTAGCCAATTCAGACTAAAATAGCAATAAGAGTAAAGCACAATAGAAACTACTTTGCATTTTACTGTGATTTAGCAGCTTAGCTTAAATGTATCAGAAAACTGGAAGTTAAATTAATGCTTTTACCAATTAAACTAAAAGTTTCTAAGACTAAAGACTAAAAGTCTTCCCACCCCTGCTCTGCTTCCCTCCTGTTTTTAAATACAGTTAACTGCCTTGGGGTGGCCACCCCAAAAGTCATAGCTTTCTGTGTAGACAGAGCCAGTGGCTGGATTCAACAACCCCAGATATGAGACTGCTCACTTTTTCAGTTATAGCTTAAACACTCCACAGATATTAAAATATGCAATTAAATACTAATGATTCAGTGTATTAATTCAGTGCCACGCAATGTAATTCAGCATAAATGCTGGAGAAAAAATAGTAGTAATAATAATAATAATGAAGTTCAGTAGTACATGCCTTTCTAATTATTTTAGTACAGTATTTGCAGAAAAACAAAATAATTTTGAAAATTTATTCAATAACAATGCTGCTGCTGATAATTTACTGATTGATAATGATATTGAAGATTTATATGCAAAGAGCACATTCCACAGACATGTAATCTAGGGAAAAATGCACTAATTTAAAAATGATTCTATTACATTAATTTTTAAATTATTTGATGGTTGAAGAAGTAATGATCCTGAAAAAACAAACGGATAGCAGAATAAGTATAATTGAGAAAGAGTGACTACACAGAACGTGTAAATTTGGAAGAAGGAACCCTTATCCACTGTTATGGTGGATGCTTCATCACACTGAATCAAGATGGGGTAACTTCATGAAACAGTGTTTTAGCCTGGTTCAACCAGAAGACATGAGCCTAAAACAGGAATCAATGAGTGAAGTTTCAGGCCCTCTCACAGAATGTCAGAGACCATAAGTATCTGCTGCAGTTCTAAACCATAGTGCCAATATGGATTTTTTGCTATTAATTTTTGTGTTGCATATTCAGTGGCTAACAGTAAGAAAATTGTCATTAAGGCACAGATGTTGCACTAGCCTATTTTAGAAATCTGTACTATGCATGGCATTGACATATACCTATCTTCAAAAGGCCAGAGGAGAACCAAAATCTTGTACTCCCTCATTTCTCCTCTTAGAGAATTACCTTGCAAACATACTTAGAGTACACAGCTGCAGTACATGCATATTCACAGGATGATGATTACATATTCCCACTCACCAGGGTAACTCCTTCATCATTCTTTTGATTCACGCTTCCTCCACTTGATATGAGCTGTCGGACATCTGTAAGCATTGTCATAGGTCTCTGTATCTTCATTTGGCGCAGTGAATTCAGCTCTACACCTGGAGAAAATAAAGAGTTAAAACTTTCTGCCATTTCGTTCACCAATAAAGAACAGATATATGATTTTGTTTTCTGTAAAAGCGCAATCAACATTTAAATAGACTTCAGTGTATATTTATAAAACATGTTTACTTACTTATATTTACCAACAAGTTTACTCATATCTTTATTTATCAGTCACTACATGGATGATTTAATGTCAGCAATATCAAATAAATGGGCATGATCCCCTCCTGACTGGCAAGAGCAGTTGTAGTATCATTAAATCCACTGGGACTGTGAAAATAGCAGTGAATGGGAAAAGAATTAAACACTCTAAGGAAGCCACTCAAATCTTTGGGTCTTACTTAATGAAAGTTATTTTTGTCTGCATTCTTTCAACCCTGTGTATACATCACAGTGCCCAGACCAGTCCCTGTCGGCTCAACTGCTTGAGAGACTGTGAAATTAAGCAAATGACATTACAACTCAATGCTTTTTATCTGCCCAGGTTATTTTTAGCCAGGGTTAGTTCTCCAGCTGAGCCTAGATCACTGCAAGGTCCCATAAACCAAGAGAAAATGTAGTATGGAGGCAGGAACAAATGGGAGGGGATGAAAGGAATGAAGGGCATGGGATTCCTTGTGTCAGCACTGCTACTGAAAGAAACAGTTGTCAAAGTACAGCTTTAAAAGGAAGATAAGCAAAGCACTCTATAACCAAAAAAAAAGCTTGGCCTCCGCTCTGAAGACACTTCAAATTAGAAACAGAGAGTACAACAAAATTGCCAAGTGGTTAAATTAGCAACTGTCAGTAGCTTGACTGGAAAATCTAACCAAAATTCAGGGCTTGATTCTTCTGCTCCTAGCTTCACATGGTCACTTACATCCACATATAGAAAATGCAATTTGAGTATAAAAATGCTTCCTCTCTGCCCTGGCCATAACAGAAAACATATTAATAAATAATTTCTTGATTCTCTTCCACATTTGTCAGTGAGCTGAAAAGTGACAAATAATAAATTAATTTAATTAATATGTATTTAACTTAAATGCTTTTGCTTGAACAATTCATTTTATATTTTATTTTCAACAATTCTTGCAGCTTTTTACATTGCTAAAACAACTGAAGCACGTTTCAGAGTAAAAGCGTATTTTAAGTCTCATAGTTTTAAGCTACCCTGGAACTCGTGTAAATGGGTATGCCATTTGTAGTTCAGCAAAGAATCCCATTCATTTTCTTTCTCTAACATTCTCTACACACTGCTTTATGTTCTGAATTTTATTTGCCTGCAGCACTTCTAAGAGTTTCAGCTCTGAGTTGAAATATTCAGAGTGTAAGCACTGTCTTCCTGGCCACATTTACTTATTCTTATATTTTCACACCTGTCACCTAAATGATACTAAATGACACCAAATATAAAAGACAAATATAAACTTAAGCTGGAGAAAATGAAATGTTTCTCATATCTGGACTAAAACTTGTGATCTTTTACATATATGCAATTCAGACAAACTATATATATATATATGTTATCGATAGCTTAAACTAGATAACCACCCAAAAGCAGAATGTGCTGACATCCTATTGCCTGACAGTTGCTAGACTGGAACACAATGTGGATTTTGTATCAGGTTCTGAGTATCTCCTCGCGATCTGGGGATACCATACCATTTTGTTTGAATTGAAGTTTTTATGCCTGCATCAGAGTTCACAGTAATGACTTAAAACTACCTGATGACACTTGCAGATTACTGATGCCACATAGTATCAGTTAAATCTCTTTTTTGCTTTCTGTTTCTGCCTATTTCCTGCTTTTTGCAACAATAAGTTGATACTTTAACATTCTCATGCCAGTGATAGAACTCTCTCAAATGTGTAAGTTTAAATTTCCAAAACACAATGTGATGTGAAGGGTTATATGCACCCAAAATTAGTTATCATTTGCAGCACTGACTTCACTTTTTAAACACATTACATAGACAGACTGGGCAGCTGAAATGAAACTTGACTGGTCATGATAAAGCTCTTTCTAATGTTGTCAGGTAAGAAAGATTAAAGTTGAAAAATATATTTATTAATTTATACCTCATGAAGAAGGCCATTTTTAAGTACTACTGACAGAATTTATGTCAATGTTTTTCTTCCTCTTGATGTCTCCAGTAAACAATTAGAATAAGTTTTGTTTTTCAAGGAGTGGCAACAGGTGTAAATTAATGTACTACCTCTCTTGTGTGTGAATAATACCCCAAACACTCAAAAATGGGGACTAAGTTCATAGTCCACAAATTAGAAATACCAGTTTCTGACTTTCCCTAGGAAGGAAAAAAAAAAAAAAAAAAGACTGAGAGTGAAACACAGTTATTATCACATTGTTTGGTTTGTCCTGTTTCAAGTAAATTACAGTAATGGCTATAGGTTGAAGGCAGAGGTCAGCTGAATCAACTCAGCCATTTTTAGCAATCTACTACTGATTTACACTCAGCATGGTCAGAGATTTAACTTATCAGTATATTCTTAAAGTTACAGTGAAATATTGATCCTTATACCTTGTAAATTGTATTTTATAGACCCTTAGTGCATCCTGCATGGGGCCCCAAAAAACCTGGCTGTTGAAAAATTAACTTTGTTCATGCTGAAGGAGGAACCACAAGTAAGAGTTCAGCTGCACCAGTTGCTATGCATGTTCTGTCACAAATACAATTATATCCACCAGCTCAGAGAAAATGCATAAGCAATGCTACATAGCAACAAAAGGCACAGTCTATGTGGATCTCAAGATGGCTCTACTGGTTTCAAACTAATAGTTGTATAAAGGAATGATACACATTTCAGTAAACAAATAGCAGTAAACAGCCTGGCAAGTGAGCTACCACAGTGACATGTTCCACAGGCTTCATGTTTTAAATGTCCAAAGGAGTTTTGAAAATGCTACAGAAACAACAGAGATTCCCTTCCTCTGCCTTTATAGAAAATAGAATTAATACATGAAAAAGTAATCTAAATTGCAATCTTAGAATCACAGTTTTGAATTCCAAGAACTTGGGAACCATTAGGCTTCAGAGTGAAGGCTTCTCTGGTGGGGGGAAGCGTGCACATGTGTCATTCTCTGAGGCTCAAACGAGAAGACCTGGTCAGTAACTGCCTTCCCTTAATTAAGTCTGTAATTCTGGAAAGTCTGCTCTCCCTCCCCAGGGAGTGATACTGTTCATGAGTTAGATGGAACAACAAAATGTTACTCATACAGTAGGTAACTCTTGCTGCCTGAATCAAAGAATGACCTTCACATTACTTTTCAAAGGGGAAATATGGTTTAGATATTCAGCTGAAATGGGACAACAGCCAGCATGAATAAGTAGAGGAAGAAAACCAAATATGCATGTACTATGGGAATGGATTCACATTTTGAAAAATAAAAAGTCAAAAAGAAAGGCATAGGATGGAAAACACGCTCCAAATACCCTGTAAAATCAGAACAAGAGCTACCTGCTCACAAATTCTGCAGGAGATAAGATGGAGAAGGAACAGTTAAAATAGTAGTGACCCAGCAGGGCACAGCATTTGGTGATGAGTATCAGTGCTGATGACAGGCAGGAGCATAACCTAAAACTACAAAATATATTACTTCTCACTGTTTAAGAAAAACACCTGACAAGGCCATTTCATGTGTTTTGGCTGTCTCACCGTCTCTGGCATATGGTTATAGAACTAACAAGCAAAAGGAATTAAAAACCTCAGATAAAAAGAGGGAAAGTAACTTTCAAAAAGTTACAGTGGTAAAGAAACATATGGCAAACAGAACTGAGAAGTGATATAAAAAATATTTTCCTCAGAAATGTTCAGTACTAAGAAGTCTCTCCATCTGCAAGAGGAACACCCATTCCTGTTACCACTACAAAGCAAGACACTCAAGCACTCTTTGGGAAATACCCATTACACACACTCAGCAGCCACTCTTTCTGTAACGTGCACATCTGGTTCTTCAATGGGCATAACAGTCTTTAGGAGAAGTCAATATCATCTTGTCTTGCAAACACCAACATACATTAAAAACTCACAACAGCTTTGAGAAGCCAATCTCTCCTCACTTCTTACTTAAGTCTCCTCTCACCCTCTTTATATCTGCCCTTCCTGCACAGAGCTGTAGATCCTGCAAGGCTCTTTTCACCCCAAGTGTGATGAGCCTGTCTGTGCTCTTCTGTAATTCTGGGGATGCCACAGTTTAGAATTTCTATTTTTCTCTTGTGCAGTGTAGTATAGGATAGACATGTTCACAAACAGTCAGTGTGTTGTGGTTTAACCCTGATCGGCAACCAAGCACNCCATTCTTGAATCACTCATTTTCATTCATGAAAATATTCAAGCATAGCTGTTACTTTATCTAGCCTTATTTACTTAAAGTTTTAGAAGGACTTTTCTGGCTGCTTACTAGATAGCTTTGTAAAGAGCATTATTTTTGCTAAATTACATTGTTCACTAGCTCTTGTGCATATAGCTTGGCATTATGTGCATCTGATTTTCAAAGGTCAGCATATGAACAGACACATTTCAGCAATACTTACTATGTAAGAAGGGAAGCCAATATTTTCAGTATCTGCAAAAGAATGTGTACTTTCAAAACTCCTGAGACCTACAGCTTTAATTCACTGCAGAAGTACTAACTGATTGTTGGTGTTGGGTCTTACCTGTTTGCTTTTAAAGATACCATTACATATGTTCAGTGAAGGATGTTTAGTTTATTTCCTTCGAGCCTGAAAATGTTATCAGAAATGAAATTCCCATCTTCTCCTCATGTAGACATCAGAGCAACATTCTCCTACTCTAGTGAAACATGCTTTTTCTTCCTCTTTCTTCTGTAATAGGATGTTGATGACCCTTACCAGCTAAAATTAGTTAAATTAACTCTGTCTCTTCTTAACTTGTATGAGAACAAAAATAATTATTGTCATTTATTGTAACAGATTGTCACAATCTCAAGGCTTAATACTAAAGCATTAATCTGTGGATATGTTCTGCATGTTTATTATTTTATTTGTAATATTAATACTAGAACACAGAAGCAAAACAAGTGTATCATTGTCTATGGTTACTTGTGATAAGCATCACGTCTGAAATGAGCTTATCACATATGGTATTCCTATAATCAGGATCTCTCTGCAAGTTCTTAACATGTTATGGGTGGATGTTTCTGTGAAAGAGCAGTAAAAGCAAGCTAGTCAACATGCACCAGGGAGCCAGGAGCTGAGGATGAATACAGGGCAGGTAGGGCAGTGTCCTTACTGACCAGGGCACAGCCCCACAGTACCCAAACAAGAAAACTGAGCATGTCTGGTGATGGGAATCAGGGCCAACCAACAGTCCTGTGATCGCCGGAAAAACCTGTAGCAACAAATCCAGACAAACTGGGTGAAGCCAGGAATGCAAGTCAGTGGTTCAGGGTTGGGATAAGCAAGGTTTGCAGCTGGGCATAGGCATACCTCAAGAAAGGACCAAGGGCAAGGACCTGAGCCTAAATTTGGCTCCCGAGCCAAAGGATGGGTGAAAGATCATGACAAGGCTTCTCCCACCTCTGCCTCACAACTTTGCTCTTTTCCCAGCACGCCGCTCCCAGGTTACAAGGCTGGGAGCCCCTGTCAGAGCTGGCTTTGAGCACAGGCAGCCAAGCCCCTGGGAGTGGAAGGACAGGCTGCAGGGCCTGTGGGTGCACTCGGGCACTGACAATTTTTTTTTTTTCTAACTTGCTAAAGGTTATAGTTTTAGTAATTCTATAAAAAATGATAATTTATTTCTGATGATAA
This sequence comes from Scopus umbretta, assembly GCA_013400535.1. NCBI lineage: Eukaryota > Metazoa > Chordata > Aves > Pelecaniformes > Scopidae > Scopus > Scopus umbretta. The sequence continues at coordinate 13,331 of VZTL01015951.1, forward strand.
CAGAATTAGATTATTCATCAGTAAGTTGTTTGAAAGCATACTAAAAGGGCATCCCCAGCTTCTGATGTTCTTCACAATCTTTTTTTCAAATCTTTGCAAAGCCTATTAGTCAAGGAGATGCCTGTTTTCCTTCTAGCATCAGTTACAAAGTAGATCATAAACTACTGGCTATAACTTAAAATGTTAATTCAAGTGCCAAAAGTCTGCACAGTGAGTTTGAAGTTCTTCCCTTTGATAGAAACATATGGGTAACAAAATGTTTCCATATGATGGAGTCTTTTTCTTTAATTCACTTATAAATGCCCACACATTTGCATGCTGGAAACACATAAATATGAAGAGAAGTCTAAGACTTCAAAGTCAGTTCCCCAAGAGTTAGAAAATATAAAAATTAAGGTAGCTTATTCAAGCTTGTATTAGAAAACACAAAGGCTAATGGAAGGCAGATGAGCCTTCTCAACTACAACGTTTTCACTGTGGCACGTTTTCTGTGGGCTTCCTTTTTAGGACTTGAAGGGACCTACTGAAATATGTCATTTGGTCTCCCGATCTCACTGGCAACACCATCACCAAACCCCTATCATCAGTTAATCAAGTTTTCTGCAGAAAATAGATTTTTTTGTGTGCAATAATCTTAGGGGTAGGTGGTTCCCAATCAGCAAGAATTAGAATTAGAGTGAAAAATCTTTGAACCAACCTGAAGCTCTTTGAGTTTGGTTGCCTGTTTTTCTGTTAAACTACTGCATCAATATTATTAACAGAAAATTTGTAAGCAGAAACTAAGATCACATTGCATATGGTTCTAAAATAGAAAATAGATCAGGGGACTTGGTTTTAGCTTACATTCACTGATCTTTAGTGCTAACAATCTGTATGTGTTGACATTTTAGTCAGTTCTTACTGTAGTATGTTAGCAGTAATTCCCTAATGTCTGTAAAAAGCCTTTCATAGTTTTAAATATGAACGTCTAGAGCAGTACTTTTCTGAAATTATATTGATCTATATCAGTTGCTTTTCTTGAATGCACTGAAGAAACAGTATATGATTTTTTTTCCCCTTGTTGGATTACTACATCTTTTTAAGTGTTTCTGTAGCACAACCTCAATGTTAGGACATTTTGATGTATGTATTCTGAACACTTTTTTAATTAATAACAATCAAAACTGATGAAAAATACACATAACTGGCATTTTCATTTTGATCTTATTCTCACAAAAAGTGCTGGAGTGTTGAGAAACACATGACCAGATGTATTGTCCAGGTGTTGGCAGTTGTGGGGCTGCTGGGGTGGCTTCTGTGGGAAGAGGCCAGGAGACGTCCTGTGTAGACCACAGATGGTTCTAGTCAGTTCCAGCAGACCCACTGCAGGACACAGCTGAGCCTGTCAGCCAAGTGTGGCACCTCTGTGAAAACTTATTTAAGGAAGGACAGAAATCAGTGGACAGAAAGACAAAGAGGGAACAAAAAGAGGGAGAAACAGCTGAGGGAACACCAAGGTCAGAGAAGAAGGAGGGGGAGGAGGTTCTACAGGTGTTGGAGCAGAGGTTCCCCGCAGCCCACAGCAAAGCAGATGGACATTCCTGAAGGAACTGTGTACCTGTGAAAAAGCCGTGCTGGAGCAGAAGGAAAGTGTGAAGAGGAAGAAGTGGCAGAGAGAAACTGCTATGAGTGTGAAGAGGAAGAAGTGGCAGAGAGAAATTGCTATGTACTGACTGTAGCTCCCCTGCCTCCTTGTGCCGCTTGCGGGGGTAGAAGAGTCTGGAGTGAAGGAGTGAAATCAAGCCTGGGAAAGGGGAAGGGAAGGTGTTGTTATAATGTTTGTCTTTCTGTTTCTCATTACCTGAATCTATTCCAATTGGCAGTTTTCCCAAAGTTGAGCCTGTTTTGCCTGTGACAGTAACTGGTAAACAATCTTCCTGTCTTTATCTCAACCCGTGAGCTTTCTCATCCTATTTTCTCCCTCTGTCCTGCTCAGCAGGGGGAGTGAGTGAGCAGCTGGGTGGGAGTTTGGCTTTTAGCCAAGACTAACACACCATGACAGATTTTATGACTAATTTATAATTACTTTACATTTTTTGATGTATCTTCCTATGACATTCTAGATTACTGTATAGTGTCAGACTTACAGTAAATTTTCCCTTAATCCTTTGCCCAATACTTTTCTGAATCAGTTTTTCCTGCACATGTTATTTCCCTTATGTTGTTAACTGTTGGCTTCGGGGAAATTCTCCTTATTGTAGTAGTTTATGAGTTGACTGTTTCTGGCCGATGTTAAACACAGTCCTCATTGTAGGATTCTGTACTAACCCTCAGCTTCTACTTTTGTAATTCTACCTGCTGCTGCAAGGCAGAAAAAGAAATTTATTCCTTCTGCTTTGCAGCTGAAAAGTAAGGCTTAATCCATTTGCTAGTAAAAATTTAATAAACCATGGTCTATTTTTTTGTGAAATCTGCACAATATTTTAACTAATTTAAACCATAAAAACTACCTAAACGGATAGGACTTGCACATGATTTTGGCTCTATATACAGTTTTATCAGACACCTGAATGTGTTCCCCTTAATATTCAGAGAACAAAACAGATCCACTATCCACACAGCTTGGAATACTATAAAAGATTTTGATTAAGTACATGAAATCTCTATGACCATCAAAGGTCAATAACCTTCAATCAACTATTTTAAATTCATTTACCCCACAGAAAGTGAATTGTTAAGAACAAAAAGAATACTTTGTGGAAAACCAAATAACCATTTTTTTCTGTACCTGTGTCATAGCAGAAAAAGAAAAGCCATGTATACCTTCAGGTATACATGTTATTTAAATATACATAATATTTATGTATATTTAAATATAAAATTACATGTTATTTAAATATAGCCATTCTTAAAAATAATTCGCAACAGATGGTTTTCTTTTGGTTTGGTAATAATCTGCTAGTGCATAAACTCTCACTATACGATAGACAAGAAAGATATTATTTTGCTTTCAGATGTGTAGGATAATTAGATAGCTCTTAAAAAAAAAAAAAAAAGTAGTAGTAAATATCCAGATACCATTTTCTCAGATTAAATAACAAGGCTGATGTTCTTGGAATGCTCAGTTATCCTACTGAAGCTGAAGTCTGAGATCTTGGAGGACAAAAGGGAACATGTCTTTTTTGGAAACAAATTACACGGTGAATGTGTCACCTCATGTCACTTGTCAAATACGGAACCAAGAAATATCTGTCACTCATTTGTAGTTTATATCTGAGTCATCTAATGAACTATGCAACTAACTACCAAGAAAGGAAGTAAACAAAAATGTTACATTCTTCAAAGCTTTAAATATTTAAAATGGCCTAAAGGAAAAGGTGGAAACATAAAGATCACATGCCATAATCAGAGTTTCACTGACACACTTCTACAGTAAAACATTCTGCCTCTAAAAACAAAGAGAACACGCTAACAGTAATTTAAAGTTTAATATTTTCTAAATGACATTAATACAACAAAAGCTTTGCCTTAAACCATAAAGCTGATATTAATCTAAATAAAGCTTACAGAAGGTGTCATGTGGGCTTTCTTAATGATTCCAATAATCAAACAGGTTCAGAATAAAACAGGACAAATAGTGAAAAAAAAAAAACAAAAACAAGCAACCTTTTACACTTCCTAATATTTTCATTTCTTCTCTGGAGGGAGACACTTCCTGGAGGTAAACAATGAGAGGACAAGAGGCTACAGATGTAAGTTTCAAAAAAGAAAATTTCAAATGAAAATAATAAGGAAAAAAATGACATAAAGATGGCTTAGGACTGGAATGGGAGCCCAGAGAGATCATAGAATCTCCAACCCAACACAGCCCTGGGTAACCTAGGCTACTCTCAATTGGCCTTGCTTTGGCAGGATGTTGCAGCAGATGGTCTCCCCATCTTACTTTTCCAAGAAGTCCTTAAACATCATAACTTTCTTTTCACAGCAAAACAAGAAGACCAATGACATTCAAAGCCAATGATATCGTGGCACAGAACAGATTTAACAGTGTTTACCAGTGTTTTCCTAGTGGCTGGTCAAATGAATTGCTCTCGAGTGACAGTCTTGCCTATAACTCCTCTAATGGTAACAGGAATTTAGACACCAAAGATAGTATATAGCCACATACATATAGACCTATACACATAAATATCATAACCTTAAACTGAATCCTATGCTATATAGCAGACTTCTATGTCTCAGATAGGCATTCAAATACTGTGTTCAGTTTTGGGCCCCTCACTACAAGAAGGCTGTTGAGGTGCTGGAGCATGTCCAGAGAAGGGCAACGAAGGTGGTGAAGGGCTTGGAGAACAAGTGTTACGAGGAGCAGCTGAGGGAACTGGGGTTGTTTAGTCTGGAGAAGAGGAGGCTGAGGGGAGACCTGATCGCTCTCTGCAACCCCCTGACAGGAGGGTGCAGTGAGGAGGATGTTTGGTCTCTTCTCCCAAGTAACTAGCGATAGGATGAGAGGAAATGGCCTCAAGTTGCATCAGGGGAGGTTTAGATTGGATATTAGGAAGAATGTCCTTACTGAAAGAGTGTTGACGCATTGGACCAGGCTGCCCAGGGAGGGGGTGGAGTCCCCATCCCTGGAGGTATTCAAAAAACGTGTAGATGTGGCACTTCGAGACATGGTTTAGTAGGCATGGTGGTGTTGGGTTGATGGTTGGACTAGATGATCTCAGAGGTCTTTTCCCACCTTAATGATTTGATGATTCTATGATTCTGGGCTCCCCTCATAGCACTTGGAAAGAAGCATGCAGTTCATATCATAATTCAGAGAACCCATTACTGACACCTACCTTTGAAGCACCTCTTTTGCTCTAAGGAAGGTTTGCTATAGAGTGACTACCAGACACTCGTTTTAGATAAACAAACTTTAATAAAGTCCTGGAACCCAGGAGCACGCTAGACTTAGTGCTCCTAGGATGTCATCAAATATCATACAGTTAAGGTATTTCCACCCCTTTCCTAAATATGAAATCGGATGCTGTATTTTCCCATCTATCCTTCATTAAGGATATTTTAAATGAAGATTACAGTATACTAGAATTATTACCCAACACAAAAGATGCCCTTAATATGCAGAGGATATGTACTTCAACTTGTTTTCTCTTAGGTAAGTAAAGTCTGCTTACTGCTTTCTTCAGCCAACAACTAGGTTCAGTACTGTCCTAGTTTTAGCTGGGATAGAGTTAATTTTCTTCCCAGAAGCTGGCATAGTGCTGTGGTTTGGATTTAGGATGAGAATAATGTTGATAACATACAGATGTTTTAGTTGTTGCTAAGCAGTGTTTATACAAGTCAAGGACTTTTCAGCTTCCCATGCTCTGCCAGTGAGTAGGTGCATTAGAAGTTGGGAGGGAGCACAAGCAGGACAGCTGACCCAAATTGGCCAAAGGGCTATTCCATACCATATGACATCATGCTCAGTATATAAGTTGGGGGGAGTTGGCCGTGGGGCAGCGATCGCTGTTTGGGGACTGGCTGGCTGTCAGTTGGTAGATGGTGAGTGGTTGCATCACT